>BJCO01587516.1:0-10092 GCA_018326465.1 Flaveria floridana
TAAAAATGTGTATATATATATATGTATATATATATGTATATATATATGTATATAGGGGAGGGATCAAATGAAAACCATGTTTATAATTAAAAACCGTGAAAACCAGGGGTTACATATATGTAAGTACGTATTACAAAGTGTATAACTAATAGATACATATATGTAAGGGTTATGTATATGTAAGTACGTGTTACCAAGTGTACAACTAAGATTTACGTACATCTAACTCATACAAGTTACGTATACGTAACTCGATTCATTATCATCGTTAACATTGGAATTTAAATTAAAAAATAAACAATGACCTTAAAAAATAAGGTTAAAGTTTACTCAAATATACTTTAAACAATCAAAAAATTAAATCAATTTTAAATTATGTGATTGGATAGTGGTGGTTTTCACGATTTTCAATTATAAACATGGTTTTTATTTGATCCCTCCCCTATATATATATATATGTATAGACACACACACACACAGGCTTTGGCCTTAATTGTTTGCTTCATTGCTTGGTTCTGCACTTGAGCTCTGACAGAGAGAGGTTGTGAAGCACTTTCACCAGCTGGTGGCTCACTAAGGGTAGACGGTGTTGAATTAGTTTCTGTCTTAAGGTTCACAGGTTCTATAACTGAGCCTTCAGCCAATGTTTTCCCTTCAAAGCTAATCTTAGGGTCCACCTCAACATTTAGTTAACTAATGATATTGACTGCTAGCCTTTATCTTCTTCTCAGTCTGAACTCTTCAACCATCTTGTCTTGAATCCTCTGAGCTAGTCTGTCAGCTTGCCTGTTTTTACTTGAGTTGGCAAGTGGCATGTGAACTAAAGGAAGACTCTCATAGTACTTCAGGATTTGAAAATTGAAGACTTCTTGTTGCCCTTGAAGTCTAAGGATTATCAGGGTTCTCCTATCAGCATCATACCTCCATCCTTGTAAGGCCCCGTTCCTGGAGACCTCACAGTTGGTCAATCATAGCATTATACATACAAAACATTCCACTTTTCATATCATAAGCAGCAAAATTAAGTTAAATAAAACCATTCATTTCATTTATAGTTACTATTGTTAAGCAATACATCGTTGTTCATCAGATACAAAAAGATTCTTTGATTGCATTACAAAACAACAATATCATCAAAATATGAATGGATGCAAGTCTTTTCCTGCCGAGTAGCTTCACCCTCGTGCCATCCTCAGCAACAATTATCTGCCAACTTAAAATGCATAAAGGTTAATGTTGTTGAGTGAGTTCTAGTTTTAAAAGTGTTAAAATACCTTGTATAGCTTATATGTGAACATACCCTTTTTTAATAAAATAATTTATTTACTTTCGTATGCGAGCACACATCATACATACCTTCAGATAATGTTCGTTATCTTCATTATTCCTTTCATTCATTTCTTTTTTATCGTACGCATTCGTTCGTTTCATACTCTTTTCATTATCTTTCACTTTCATCCGGAACAATGTGCAATGCCCGGAATATTATGCACGAAGCTGATACTAGGCCTGTGGACTGTAAATAGACCACGAACATTGTGCACGAAGCTGACCCAGTAACCTAGGGTATGCTACAAAGGTCCCGTCAATCTCAATGATTGACCCTGTGTGCATCATTCGGTTAGCTAAACCGCACACAGTTGAGCTAACGACAATTTGGTCGTGCACCTCCATTCATTTGCTTGCAAGACTTTCATTCATTCTTTATGTTCCACTTTTCTTTATCATTAATCTTTCACTTTTTATTAATGATAATACTTTACGTTTATGATCATAAACACACCACTTGAAGTCACACAATAATAAGTAATATGGAACATAAGAACAGGCCATAAATATAAACAATTATAACCCTTAAGTCAAACTAGGATCAAACCCTAATAATTTTGTTCTTTCTAAAATTTTAGAAAATTTCTAAGTGTTTGGGTGCTTTAGCACTATGCAGGCGCATGAGGCCTGTTTAGGTGTTTTCCAATTATGCAGGCGCATGGGCTTACTTAGGCGTTTCAACACTTAGGCGCATGAGCCACATCGGGCGCATGGGCACTATTTGGGCGCATGGGGTACACTTAGGCGTCTGAGCCTAACACTTTGGCGCATGAACTACTGTTTAGGCGCATGGGCTTACACTTAGGAATTCTAAGACAATATTTGGGTGCATGGAGTACTGTTCAGGTGCATGAGCATATCTTAATACTTTCAGGCAATATTTTGGGCGCATGGGCACTATTGGGGCACATGAACCCCCACCTAAGATTTGCTAAGGCAAAATTTTCAGGTGCATGGGCCCTGTTTGGGCGCATGACTACCTGTTATGCATTTTTCAGACTTAAATTCAAACCCAATCAATATGTTAACCTATTCTAAGCTTATATATATTATTCTAGGCATCAACATCACATAATCAACCATAAAACTTAAACATGCATGCATAAATAAATACGGGTATACATACAACAGTGGTAAAACCTTTTTAGCATGCATTTTCAGCCCTAAAGAACTTTTAAAAACATAAAACCGGGGGCTAGAAACTCACCTTTACTGCTTTCAAACACTTCTCCTTCAAATTCAAACTTTCAAAGAGTTCTAACACCTAAACATGTCAAAAACATTCAACCGAACACATATACACAAGAGAACACATAGAACTCGGTTACATGGTCAAAACCCACCAAAACCGAAACAAATTTACAAGAATTACTTACCTTAGGCCAAAAATAGCTGCTTTCTCTCTCTAAAATCGAAGAACTCTGCTCTTCTTCTTCTTCTTCTTCTCTTTTGGTCGACAAAAGCAGTAGTTGGTATGTATATGGGCGGCCATACTCCAAATATTAATAAAATATTTGACTTTTGTACTTTTTACACATAGCCCCCTTCCACTTTTGCTCCTTTTCATTCTCTTCAAGATACTTTTATTTTTCTTTTCTCAAAAATTTCCATTTCATTTATTTTGACAAAATTCCGGGTGTTACAATCCTAGTATTTCATTTTCAGCATCATAAGATGGGGAAGACACAGCTTTTGGAATATCCTCCTTAAACAAATATTGAATGAATAAGTCCACATAAATATGGACTTGAGGAGGTTGCTGAGTATGGACAAGTGTAAGTGAGGTTGGTGAATCGTTTATGTCCATACTATGATAAGAACTCCAAGGTTATGTGACTGTAGGTAGGACTTTCTGCCCCTTTTTGGTAGCATCATCCTCTTGCACAGGGGAGCTAAAGGTTAGGTCCCCCATATCTACAGGTTCTTGTAGTCCCAGTTGAGTTCTCTTATGAGGTCTCTCAGCTAGCTTGCCATTATGACCGGTGATCTCAAGTTGCTGGTCATTGACCCTCTTTTGCAAGGTAGCCACCTGAGATTTCAGATGACTGACCTTTGAAACTAAGTAGGTGCAAGTTTTGGTTAATTTGTGCACCTTTAGTTGCAGACTCCCCTTATTTTCATCAGAAGAATCATGGGGGGATAAGAGAATAAGACCAAAGTCTTCTTCCTCATCACTAGCATTAAGTTCTTGGCTGCTAGAGTTTCCCTACACCATGACAACTTTAGCTTAAGTATCAATGGGTTGGGTTGTCATGGTTTATGTCTTAATGATGTAATCACTTGTAAAAGTGAGAGCCTCTTCCATATGGACCTCCTGAACAAGTTCAGGGAGGTCCACCTTAATTATGGGTGGATGATATAGGCAAGACATAGGTGAGTCAGTAGTACTCATTTCTCCTTGAGTAGGGGTTGAGAAGAGAGACTCGTGGTACTAACTGAATCCTATGTCTTCATCATTATAGAATTCAAGTCTTGGGATTGGTTGGTTAAGGTATAGAGGCTGGGGATGGTAGCTTTCCCCTGAAGGTTATTCACTAGAGTTTTGAGACTCTGAGTGAAGGCTTAAGGCTGGTGTAGGTGTTGTGAGCTCATCATGCTGAGCATGATGAACCTCAGCACTGATCAATGAAGTGATGGGAGTGGTTTGCCCCTGAAGAGAAGTGGGAGCTCTAGTGTCCACTTGTTCCTGTATGGGTGAGTATATGAGGGCCTTAATAACCTAAGTAGTTTATGCAGGGGTTTGTTTGGATCTTTTTGAGTAGGTGAGAGTTATTTGAGATTATGTGGGTGTTGCAGATGTAGAAGGTGTGGGTTCAACATTGGTCTATGTTGCCAAGTTGTCACCTTGAGCAATGAGCTCTAACATTTTTGGTAAAAGTGCTGCTCTCATTAAGTTCTTCCTCTTAGACTTGGTCATCTTTAGTTCTTTCCTCTCCTTAGGAGAATAGTGACCCTTCTTAGGATGATCTTCTTCACTCACCTTAGATCCATCCTTCACTATCTCTTCTTCATCTTCATCCTCTTCTTGAATGGGGTCAATGATGGGAAGCTTAACTTGACAAGTTCCACACCTTGGAGATCTTACAGATAATAGAGTGTGTGGAGGAGCTATCTTAGTAGATTCCAGTCCCTGCTTATTCTGATAATGAATCTTTGCATGCAAACATTTTCCTACCCTGGCTTTGCTGAGCATATGCTTAGCCTGGCATTCAGTTGTTGATGATATCTTTGACTTGAGTCCTGTAGTTTTATGGTCATGCTTAAAAGTTGAAATGGTTTTCTCTAGATCTTCTATCTTATGTTTATAATCATTTTCAACTCTTTTAAAATAAGCTTTTAAGATATTTAAGGACTCAAGGTCAGATCTCATTTTCAAGTTATAAGACCCGTATATATTAACTTTAGCAATACATTCAAGAGTACAAAGATGTTCTAATATCTTGGCTTCTTCATGATAGCCATCAGTGCTTGGTTTGGAGAAGCATCTTCAACCTAAAAGCTCTAGTCAAAGTCTCATTCTTCAACCGCAAATACAGCTTGCTGCTTGGGCTTTTTAGTTTATAGAGCTCCATCAGTGTAGCTTGTTCAGGATTGTGCTTGGCCACCATTTGTTCTTAGTGTCTTGCACTCTCTAGAAAAATGTCCCATTTGGTTACAGTTGTAACACTTCACCTTGCTTTTATCTAGTTCAAACTTTTTATTGGTTGCATTGCTGGGAAACTTTCTACCTGTCCTCTGGTAGAATTTCTTGGCCCTATAAGTAAGAGAGCCATTTGCTGGACAATCTTCATGTATTCCAAATCATCTGGATGGATACAATCCAAGTCTTCAAGAGTGAAGAGAGAGTTGTCACTGCTTTCATCAGTAGACACAAAGGCTTGAGAAAAGCTCGTCTCTTGGAATGGGATCCCTTGGATGTAGCTCTCCCTTGGTGTCTCCGGGAAGGTGATGAAAGGACCCTTTTGTGAGTTTTCAGGATAATAGATAAGATGATGTTATGGTTCTCTGTGGTCTCTTTCGACCACATGAAGGGATGAACTTTGCTGATTGTTAGAAGAGTTGCCAGATGGATTTTGAATGTTCATCTCCATCTGGTATCAACTGAGGATATCATACAACTCTTTGGGAGTAAGGGTCTTGAGGTTTTCAGTCCTCTTAATGACCACATAATAGCGTGTCCATTGTTCAAAAAAAGAGGACATGAACTTCCTCACAATGTTTCTATTCTCAAGAGTTACTCCAACATCCATTAGAGTATCCATAATCTCAACATACCTGAAGTATAATTGAGTCAGGATTTCACCTGTCTTGCAGGTAAAGTTTCTCAACCTGCTGCTTCATGAGGTCTTTCTTGTTTTCTTATGCTTCATTAGACCCCTCGTACATAAGCTTCAGTGCATCCCATAGTTGTTTTGTAGTCTTGTACTTCTTGAAGCTTCTATAGACATAGTTTGGAAAAGAATTTGAAGAGCGGTCATCACGTTCTGATGTACATCAATCTTCATCCAGTCTTCTTCTAAGTAGTTAGCCACTTCCTTTAGTATCATACCACTACTAGCAGTAGCTGAAATGGTGCATCATACATGAGGTACTAAGACAACAGATCCCCACATCCTGCTTTCTTGAGACTTGATGAAGCCTTCCCTTCTTTGGCACCAAGTATCAAAGTCATCGAGAGTGATCAGTGGAGATGTTGTCATGGTACCGGTTTCCATATCAACCTTGGTAAGAGCTGCCATTTAAGGTATTTAAGTGCTTTGTGAATCTGAAGGGATTTAAGATGGTGAGAACTTACAATTAAGAGCCTGAAAAGCTCTGATACCAATTGCAGGACCAGTTAGAAAGGGTCAATGCAATAGTTTCACAGTGAGGAGAGACTTTAAAACACTTAACAGATCAAATAGAGAACCGGGTTTATGATGATGATACTAAGAACACAAGTAAATATGAGAATGAACAAGATAATATTGGTGTTCAAGAATGATGTATATTGCTCTCAAGTTCGTTTACAAGTGTTACAAAGAATAAAAATAAAGACAAGTACTTGAGACACTTTATACTACATCCTACAGCTAGCTATACTTTGAAAGCTAACTAAAAACACTAATCTAGACAACAACATCAATGCATAGTCAAAAAGTAGATTGCCTTATGACTTGTGACTATGACATGCCATAGTTCACATCCTAATATATTACAAAAAGGATAAAAGTACAAAAGTAGAAAGTTACAGACCAATGATCTTAATCTACATTTGATAAAAGTATGGACCTTTTCACCAACTTATCTAAGTTGGCGAGTCTTTAGAGATGGCAGTGAAAAGTAGTTCAGCTTTTGTCAAAAGGTGATCATAGAAAGCATGTCTTCTCTGTCTTTAGAAGAAATCACTCTTTGGCTTCGGGAGACTTTGTCTCTGAAGCTTTGAAAGACTTCATCTTTGGCTTTGGAAGATATGGTCACTTAGCTTCGAAAAGTTTTATACTTAGAATATTTCACTGAGTTGTATAAAATCTTCCGAAGTAACTTCCTTGTACTTCATGTATGCATGCTCAGAGATCTTTGGTTGTATAAGCCTCTAAGTGTAATCCTTACAATAATTTTTAATGTAACACTTGCATTGTGCACATGTATGTTTACTACACTATACACTTAGATTCATAGTTTTTACTATATGATTTGGATGTATTTCTTCGTACCTCATTTAGTTAATCTCACAATTTCAAATTGTATAGTGAACCAGTGATGCAAGGATATAGATATGTTATTCCCTTAACAGTATCATAGCCTACATTAGAACCCTAAACTAAGCATACATCATGTTAATTTAGCACGCAAGATCAAAATTTAGTTAGTACCTTAACGCTTAGTGATTTTCACATATTATGTTATGTCTAGAATTTTTGTATAGGTTTACTTCTTTAATCAATCCCTGTATTAACACTTGTATATCTTTTATCTTGTGTATGCAATATACTTTTATAGGTTAACCCTATTTATTATGTGTTGCTTTATATGTATGTTTGCAGGAAAACCATTAAGACTAAGTCAATTTCTTGAATTGACCAAGTGTTGAACAACATCTAAGGATGAACAAATTGTTCCTCTGTAGATATTCTGCAATAATACAAGTATGTACTCCGTGGAAATCCTGCGGAAGCTTTACAACAACTAAAGAAACTCCAAGGCAACTGCAGCTCCTACGGAAGACCAACATCTATGGAAGACCAATCTCCTATGGAAGACAAAGCTCCCGCAGAAGAACATCTTGCATGTACACCAAGTACATCAAGCCAACAAGTCAAAACTCTAAAGTGACAAGTGAAATATGTAGACGACTTTCACTTTAGTCAGAGAATGTCACATCAGGACATTCTCTGAGTAACTTTCTTATCGAGCCAACATCTGTGGAAGACCAATCTCCTATGGAAGACAAAGCTCCCGCAGAAGAACATCTTGCATGTACACCAAGTACATCAAGCCAACAAGTCAAAACTCTAAAGTGACAAGTGAAATATGTAGACGACTTTCACTTTAGTCAGAGAATGTCACATCAGGACATTCTCTGAGTAACTTTCTTATCGAGCCAACATCTGTGGAAGACCAATCTCCTATGGAAGACAAAGCTCCCGCAGAAGAACATCTTGCATGTACACCAAGTACATCAAGCCAACAAGTCAAAACTCTAAAGTGCCAAGTGAAATCTGCAGACGACTTTCACTTTAGTCAGAGAATGTCACATCAGGACATTCTCTGAGTAACTTTCTTACCTCGATAAGAAAGTTACTGTTACCCTAATAGTAAAATATCTATGCCTATAAATACGAGGCCTAGGTACAAACTTTTAGGTAACAATATAGTGAACACATTGTGATCGACAGCTACGAATCATTACGTTTAAACCCTAGCAGCCGCAAACAATCTCACAACAATACACACATCAAAATAGCATTAAACCCTAGCAATAGCAATAGCATTCATTGTTTGGTTTGTTTATTGTATTCATTATTGAATCATTAATGGAAAACTTTTGGAACACTTATGTTGTTCTTCATCTTACGTTCATCTACTTTTCATTAGTTGATTTGTTCTTCATTGTTTGTTTTTGTCAAACAACTTAACACCCATCGATTAATCAAAAAACAATCAGTGATTATTTCGCGATCATTGTTTCTCATTAACTAAACTGATAATTCCCTAACAATCCTTGGACTCGTAGGTGGTACTAAAGCCAAGAGCTAATTGATTAGATCAATTAATCTATCTGTATTAGTTTTTGTTTGATTAATTGTTTATATCATTAGATCTATCAAGTTTCTGATAAGATCTATTGATTTTAATTAAAATTGATTTAGGGTTTGTTCATAAGACTCGAGAGTTTAAAACTCATTTTTGATCGTGTTGTTGAACGAAACAATTAAATTACAAGTCGGAAGTAGTTAATCAATAGCTAACTATGATATTGAGATCAACAAATTGGTGCAATCATTAAAATCTATTATATCGATCAGTTGGGTACTGTTACATTGCCCGATCAACTCACATATGCATTAAAACCTGTTTTAATTTGTAGATCTGAGTTATTGTTCGATTATTAACAGTTATTCAATCATTTTTAAACAAATTCAACATTAAACATCCTCTATCTCATAATTAGTTGAGAATTTATTGAGAGGGTTAACTAACTTTTAACATTAACGTCTTAATTAATTGATAATTAAGAGTTGGTCATTAATTAGTTTAACAAAAGAATTTCTGTTTTGGTTAAACAATCATCTAACTAAAATGAGTAATTCTGCTGTTGGATCAGCATACCAGCCCCCTAAGTTGGAGAGCAAGGCAGACTTCAAAACATGAAAAATCCATTTCAGGAACCATGTAAATTACACTTTGATTTTGATCTATGGTCATCCATAAAAGAAGGTCCATACATTCCACCAACATTAGGACCTGATTATAATGACAAGAATCAGCCCATCAGTCTAAAGGATTTATCACCTGATGTGTAAGACCCCGTTCCCGGGTTCCTCATAGTTGGTCATTCATCGCACATAAAACATACAATTATTTAAAATATTGCAGTATAATTAAAATACTATAATTGCATTACATCACAAAAATGTCATTATACTATGCAAAGTAATAAAAAATGTCATTATACTATGCAAAGTAATACAATGCAAAGTAATACAATGTCATTATAATTGCATTAATTAAAATCATTTCGTATAATTAAATGACAACTTTTGCAAAGTAATACAATGCATTTAACAATTTCAAAATACTATAATTGCATTACATCACAAAAATGTCATTATTATACTAATGGATGTCATCCTAAAAATGCCAAGTAGCTGCCCCGTGCCATCCTCAGCAACTATTACCAGCCAACTGGAAAACATATAAAAGTCAGTGTTACTAAGTGAGTTCTAGTTTTGTAAATAAAATACTTTACTTTAAATATAACCTCTCTTTACTTTTATACGTGGTCATGCATCAAACGTACAGATAGAGAATATTACTTTTACTTTCATTAACATTCATCATTCTTCATCATATTCATAGCATGTTTTCATTTCATGCTTTTCGTTAACATTCTCTTATTTTCATTCTCATTCTTTCGAAACGTACTCATTATCATTCTTTTACATTCATACTTGTTTACTTACTATCTTTCTTTCTTTAGTACGTTACGTCATTCTTTTACATTCATATGGATCGATGAACAATACCCCGAACATTGTGCACGAAGCTGATGCTGGACCT
>BJCO01587619.1:0-19031 GCA_018326465.1 Flaveria floridana
AGGTAATTCTGAGTAGTACTACTGGGTTTGACAAACCCCGCCCGGGCTAGTCGCGCTAGCTTGATTGGAGGTCAAACGGGTGCATTATTGACCTAACATTTGTCACTGTTTAGTAAGACGTGACGGGAAGACAACAAACATATGGGACATGCAAACAGTCAGCTTCGGTTCAAAACGCTAAGTAACTTGGTTATAGGCTAGCTACCTATCGATATGCTTTAATTACTTTACCATTTGAATAGTTACCAATATTTTATCTGAAATTAAACCTGTGAACTCACCAACTTTATGTTGACACACTTTAGCATGTTTTCTCAGGTCACAAGAACGCATAGGCTCATGATGCACGCTTCAGGAACGCACTCATGACATGCATCACCAAATCTAAATTTCTTGCATTGAACATTTTGTTTTGATTTGGCACTTGTAACTTTCATGTATTGGTTTACTTTCCGTGTATACGCTTCCGCACTGATGTTTATTGCATTTATGTTTACTCTGATTAAAGTCAAACGTTTATTTTAAATTCATATAGTGTCGTTTGATATGACTGTGTCTGAGATCCTGGTTTGTCACACGCCTAACGGTAAAACCCCGTTTGTGGAAATTGAGGGTGTGACAGGAGAGTTTGTTGAAAAGAAAGGAGGAAATCAAAGATAAAAGGGGGGCTGCAGAGAAGATGGGGGATCGACCAGAAAAAAAAGAAAAAAGGAATCTTGGAAGCAGGGAATTCAACCAACAAGAAGAAAAGTTATCTTTGGAACACTAGTGGGGAATTAATGTTTTTGGATAATTAAGAAGGCATTGAGGCTATTGTTTGTTTTTGGAGGTTTTCGTAAGTTTTTATTTTTTTGTTTTCATTAACCTAGCCACCATGTCCGGATAGGGCACTCTTTGATTTCAACATTATGGTTTAATTTCTTTGATATTGGTTTGAACTTATGTGAAACGTCTATGAGATGTTTTTTATTTTAATGGTTTGTTTGTTTGATTCTTGGGCTTAAACCCGGATCTAATCCGGTATATATTAGTTTGTTAATAAAATTGGCCACTTTATTAATTTCTCCAATAAAGTTCTTCAAGATTTAAAACCCTAATCAAGTTTTTATTTTTGATATAAGGAACAATTAACGGTTTGAGTTTGTCTATGAATTCATTCTCGATATAGAATCACACAATCTAGTTAAGCATACCGAACATCGTGTGTGTTTAATTGTAATCGGTACTTCTATTATTGCAACCCGCACGCTAAGATCCAAACGGCGTGAGCTCTCCAATCAACGAACTGCAATTGATTGGACATTAGATAGAGGGGATATCCGAACGGCGTGATGTCTAGTATCGATACAAATCATTAATTGAAATATTGTCATTTCACCGTAATCGTTGATAATTGTAAGCCAAATCGGGTCAAGAAATTACCTTAGTGTTGGAATTAGTCTTCGTATTTGAATTAATTTCACCGTTTAGTTAACGTCTTTATTAATCCCTTTTTCATAGTTAAAAAATACAGAAAAATGTCAATTTATGTTTTTCTGGTAGAACCGTAACAAGGCCGCGTGGAATTTCCTTTACAGTTTTGACACGCCCGTGTCGGGTCACTAGAATTTTTCTACTTTTTACAAATTTCTTTAAGTTTTAGTTTTTAGTTAAAACCCCCACCTTCCTTAGTACATAATCAATCAAAAGTAGCTGTGTTAAAACGTTTTTGGTGTAAAAAAATTGACGCGTATCCCTGAGGACACGAACCCTACTTCCGCTCATACTATTCTTAGTGTGTGTACGGTAGGTTCACATTTTTATTTATTTACTGAATTCGACACCCAACAAATTGGCGCCATTGCCAGGGATACAGCGATTCTAATCATTTTATGCCAAGATCTTTTCATACAGGTACACCAATCGAGATTGACTCGGAGATTGAGAAGACCGCAAAGAGGTTAAGGAAATAAGCGAAACTCCGAAAGAATTTAGCAAGTTGCTCAACACCTATCACCTTATCTCCAGTCACTGACATTTGGCAAGATATACCCTTGTCAAGTGAATCTGAATCGGAATCTAAAACCGAATCACCACAACCTTCATAAACAACCACCACTCCACCACAATCACCTACCCATCAAGAACCACTCTCACCCGAACCAACCATGGCAGCTTCGGCCGAACAAACCCTTAGACAATGGGTAACCCATGATGTTACCCAACAACCCATCTGCATAAACTCCCCCGCCATAGTGAAGTTTGAGCTGAAATCCGGCCTCATCCACTTGTTACCACTCTTTCGAGGCCTTGAGAACAAAGACCCTCGTAAGTTTCTCAAGTAATTTTATGTTGTGTGTTCCGGAATGAATCCACACAATGTTACCGAAGATCAAATAAAGCTTAGGGCATTCCCCTTTACTATGCAAGATTCGGCTAAAGAATGGTTATATTACCTACCATCGGGGTCGGTAAACACATGGAATGATCTTGCAAAACTATTTTAGACAAGTACTTCCCGGAAGTCAAAGCCTCTATTCTACGAAAGGAGATCATTGGAATCAAACAAGAAAAAGGAGAAGCTTTGCATACTTATTGGGAAAGATTCAAGAAGTCATGTGCTCGATGCCCACAACATGGTATATCGGAACACCAATTACTTCAATACTTTTGTGAAGGGTTAGCGCCACTAGAGAGACGTTTGATAAATGCTTCTAGTAGGGGAGCTTTACTTGATAAAACATCAACCCAAATCAGAGCCTTGATATCCTCTATCACCAAAGATACCAAACATTCTTCATAAGAAGAAGGATGGTATGATGATGTATCACGGGCGGTTAAAGAAGTGAGCACTCCTCACATTGAAAGCCAACTTGCTGAATTGACTAAAGCTATAATGAAGCTTACAAAAGGCAAGGAAGTTGAGAAAAAACCTCGAGCATGTGGAATGTGCTTACAATTTGGACACCCCACTGACATGTGTCACACACTTTAAGAAGATGTTGAAGAAGCACAAGCAATAGGAGGTTATCTAAGGCAAAATTCAAGATCTTATGAACAACAAAGAAATAATCAAAATTGGGGGCAAGCACCCAATGTTGGTTATCCACAAAGAGCCCCACAATTCCATCAAAGGCCTCCATTTCAGATGCAAGGCAATCAACAAAACTTTCAGCCTCGACAACAACAACAAGCAGGAAGTTCAGGGATGTCTTTGGAAGATATTGTCAAGAGTTTAGCAACCAACACACACACACATTCCAGCAAGAAACAAAGGCTAGCATCAAACACTTGGAGCAACAAATAACTCAATTGGCCAACTCGGTAAGCAAGATAGAATCTCAAGGTAAGCTACCCGCACAAACCGAAACAAATTCCAAGCATAATGCTTGTTCGATTACCTTGAGGAGTAGGAAGAACTATGATGGTCCGGAAATACAATAGGAGGAAGAAGAGATTGTGGTTGAGAAGAATGACGTGGAAAAGAAGGACAAACCAAAACATGATGAAGTTAAGGTAAAGTACACTCCTCCACCTCCATTCCCTTCAAGACTAAAAGGTACACAAAAACAAAGGGAAGAATAAGAAATTATGGAGACATTCCGTAAGGTAGAGGTAAACATACCATTACTTGATACTATAAAACAAGTTCCAAGATATGCCAAATTTTTAAAAGAAATTTGCACATCTAAGAAAAAGCTTAAAGGTAATGAAACAGTCAAGGTAGGTGAAAATATTTTTGCAGTTTTACAAAAAAGACTACCACCAAAGTGTAAGGATCTGGGTGTCTTTACGGTTCCTTGCAAATTGGGGAATCTTAGCATGCCTCGAGCCATGCTCGACCATGGAGCCTCTATTAACATTCTACCATACTTTATTTTCAAAACACTTAATGTAGGAGTGTTAAAGAGGACCGGGGTAGTCATTCAAATGGCCGATCGTTCCATAGTATACTCAAAAGGTGTACAAGAGGATGTATTGGTCCAAGTGAATGAATTGGTATTTCCGGTTGATTTTTATGCTTTAGAAATGGAAGATGATGATATCTCGAATTCAAGCTCCATTTTGTTAGGAAGACCATTTTTGAAAACCTCAAAGACAAAAAATGATGTTTAGTGGCACTCTTTCAATGGAATTTGATGGTGAGGTTATTCATTTTAATATATATGATGCCATGCGATATCAAAGTGATGTTTCTTCTTTGAATTGGTTAGATGTTATTGAACCTTTAACTGATGATTGTTTTGATATCTAACCATGATGTTCTAGCATTGGTGTTAAATAGAAGCATTGATGAAGTAACAGCAAAAGAGTTTACTGAAAAGTTCAAGCTTGGGGAAGAGTTGATGGAAGTAGTAATATTCATGGAGGAACAAAAGAAAGCAAGGTATGAACCACAAAAGATGCAACTTGCAATTACTAACCAAAAGCTTCTTCCATCTATTTTGCAGGCACCCGAGCTAGAGCTGAAAACCCTCCCTAATCATCTAAAGTATGCATACCTTGGAGAGAAAGAAACTTTGCCAGTGATCATATCTAATAAGTTGACAAGTGAGGAAGAAAAGGAGTTGGTCAACACACTCAAGCAATATAAGGAAGTAATTGGGTGGACTATAGCCGACATAAAAGGTTTGAGCCTATCACTTTTCATGCACAAAATCCTCATGGAGGAGAATTACAAGCCAACAAGAGAAGCACAAAGAAGATTGAACCCTCCAATGATGGAGGTTGTGAAGAAGGAGATTCTAAAGTTGCTAAATACGGGTATGATCTACCCCATTTCCGATAGCAAGTGGGTAAGCCCCGTGCAAGTTGTGCCTAAGAAAACAGGTATAACTGTGACAAAAAATGAACAAGGTAAATTGGTCCCCACTCGTGTCCAAAACGGGTGGAGGGTGTGTATTGACTATAGAAGGCTAAACGCCTCAACTCGTAAGGACCACTTTCCATTACCGTTTATAAATCAAATGCTGGAAAGACTCGCAGGTAAGTCTCATTATTGTTGCCTAGATGGGTATTCTGGTTTTCATTAAATACCCGTTGCATCGGAGGACCAAGAGAAAAAACGTTTACGTATCCTTTTGGCACGTTTGTGTACCGGCGGATGCCCTTTGGGCTTTGCAATGCACCCGCCACGTTCTTGCATGGTAAGTATATTTTCTGATTATGTTGAAAAGATAATTGAAGTTTTCATGGACGATTTCATTGTATATGAAAATTCTTTTAAAGAATGTTTGGAAAACTTGACTAAGATTATAAAAAGATGCATTGAGACTAATCTTGTTTTAAATTACGAGAAATGTCATTTCATGGTTGATTAATGTCTTATTTTAGGTCATGTTGTCTCTTCAAAAGGTTTATAGGTTGATAAAGCAAAAAATGATGTTATTTAATCTTTACCTTATCCTAATATTATGCGCGGAGTGCGTTCTTTTCTTGGTCATGCAGGATTTTACCGAAGATTTATCAAAGATTTTTCTAAGATAACAAGACGAATGTGTGAGCTTCTACAAAAAGATGTAGAATTTGTGTTTTCCAAAGCGTGCAATCAAGCCTTTGATACCTTGAAGACTTCATTGGTTAGTGCACTGATAATCCAACCACCAGATTGGAGTTTACCATTCGAGATCATGTGTGATGCAAGCAATCATGCGGTAGGAGCGGTATTGGGTCTAAGGAAGTACCGAGTGCCACATATGATCTACTATGCTTCAAGAGCCTTAGACCGTGCTCAAAGAAACTACTTAACTACGGAAAAAGAGCTTTTAGCTATTGTTTTTGCTCTAGATAAATTTAGACAATATTTATTGGGTACTAAAGTAATTCTGTATTCTGATCATGCAGCTTTGAGGTACTTTATGACTAAAAAGGACGCCAAGCCGAGACTTATCAGATGGGTGCTCTTACATTAAGAATTCGACTTGGAAATCAGAGATAAAAGTGGAAAGGAGAATCTTGTGGTGGATCACCTAAGCAGGATCATAAACAATAAGGAACCAATGCCCTTAAATGACTCATTCCCGGATGAACATCTATTTGCTACTCAAATCACCACTCCTTGGTATGCCGATATTGTAAACTACAAAGTGGCAAATATTTTTCCCTTTAATCTTTCCCATGCTTAAAAAGATAAGATATAAAGGGAAGCAAGAAGATATGTTTGGGATGAGCCATACCTTTGGAAGTATTGCGCCGATCAAGTTATAAGAAGATGTGTCGACATGAGTGAGGTACCCTCTATTCTAGAATTTTGTCACTCATAAGCTTGTGGAGGGCATTTTGGCCCAAAACGGACGGCACATAAGGTACTCGATTCAGGTTTTTATTGGCCAAGCATATTTATTGATTCATATATGTTTTGCAAATCTTGTGAACGATGTCAGAAAACAGGTAATTTAAAAGCTAAAGATCAAATGCCCCTCACCCCCATTCATGTATGTGAAATCTTTGATGTATGGGGCATTGATTTTATGGGTCCCTTCCCATCATCGTTTGGTAACGTTTATATATTGTTAGCCATGGATTACGTATCTAAATGGGTAGAGGCAAAGGCCACAAGGACTAATGATGCTAAAGTTGTTTCAGGTTTTGTGAAAGCTAATATCTTTAGCAGGTTTGGCGTGCTGAGGCCATTCATAAGTGATAGAGGATCACACTTTTGCAACAAGACAATCAAAGCACTTTTAAAGAAATATGGCGTTACACATCGGGTGTCAACGGCTTACCATCCACAAACGAATGGTCAAGCCGAGATTTCTAACCGGGAGATAAAGTTGATACTTGAGAAGGCGGTTAACCTGAATTGTAAAGATTGGAGCTTGGGTTTGGACGATGCATTATGGGCGTATCGCACCGCCTATGAAACACCCATAGGTATGTCACCTTTTTGTCTTGTATATGGAAAAGCTTGTCATCTTCCGGTTGAATTAGAGCACAAGGCTTTTTGGGCCATTAAGCAATTCAACATGACAATTGATGAAGCCGTGGTTTACCGTAAGCTACAAATTCAAGAGTTGGAAGAAATTCGTAACGATGCTTTTGAGAACTCTCGAATTTACAAAGACAAAAACAAAGCATATCATGATAAGGTAAACTCGCAAAAATCTTTCAACATAGGTCAAAAGGTGTTTTATTCTCATTGAAACTCAAATTATTTCCTAGAAAATTACGGTCACGCTGGGTCGGGCCGTTTGTGATTACTAATGTTTTTCCTCATGGCGCAGTGGAAATTACAAGTGAGAAAACAGGAAAAACATTTAAAGTGAACGGGCATCGATTGAAATTGTTTTATGAAGGGCTCCAAAAAGAAAAATGTGACTTGATGGAATCGGAGAATCCAAATTACGAGCATTAGTAAGGTTTATGTCTAGCCAAAGACGTTAAAGAAAGGCGCTATGCGGGAGGCAACCCGTATTTCATTCGTTTTTTTCTTTTTATTTTTCTTTTATATATTTAAAAAAATTCAAAAGGTCGCTCAATTTCCGTTTGACTTAGAACTTCTAGAACGTTAAAACAGCCGTGTCAAACTTAACACGACCGCGTTGAGCTGCTGTTTGTTTTAGAGGAAATAGGAAGGGGGATGTTTTAATCATTTATTAAAAGCCCTAATTCCAAACTTTACCCCAATTCCCATCTCCACTATCCACCGCCTCCCCTCCCCTCCACACCAAACCACGACCCACCACCACCACACCGGCCGTCTTCACAACCGCGGTGTAGAGGCCGCGCACTAGCCGCGCACCACCCCCCCGCACCGGCCGCGCACGAGCCGCGAACCAACACACGAGCCACGACCGCACCACACCTGTCTCTCTCTTGACCCATCGCTGCACCGCCTCCCCTCTCCCCTTCTCGTCACCCAAGCCGCCATCGCGATATCCTTGCATCTCCCAACCAACCCTATTGCTCAACACATTCATCTTTGCTTCCACTCCAGGTAGGTATTTTAAAGATTGAATTTTTGATGCCAATCAAGCTGGATGTATTTCTGTAACTGAGTTGACTGAATCTTAGACCCACCCATTGTCATCTGAATACTCAAAATAGGGCTTCGAGGTATGTTTCCTTTCGCCTAGAACAGGGTTGAAGTATATAGATGGTATTAGGCTGGTAGTTGATGGTTTATTGGGCATAATTTCAATTGGGACTTCAATTTATATGATCTATTCAGTGAATTTGCCTGAATTGCTTGACCATTGTTATGTTTTAGGATAGCTCAACTAATAACTAATATTCATTTGATGGTTTGGATACTAATGCAGGAGTGATAACCAGCTAATCAGAATGGTTAGAAAGAAAACACAGGTTCCATTGTCAGCTTTGGTATCCAGACGCGTGTGAAACGCTTTGCGTGCACGACAGGACACGTCCTCTAGCCATCACGAAGCTGGTACGTCGCGACAAGCTTCGAGATCGATAATTACAGCACCCAACGATGATAATTTGGTGTTCGTTGATGGGGATCAATGAAAAAGGTTCAATGCTTTACATAAACGGGTTATGGTGAACACCCGATTTGCGGACGACGATGCCATGAAAGCAATTGGGGTTTTTAATGGTGTTAAGAAATTATTCACCAACATCGGGTGGGAAGGATTGTTTGAATGGGATGATGAAGGCTACAAGCAAATGACCATCGAGTTCCTAAGTTCTGTTTAATTCAAGGACGATGAGATGCACTTTCGGTTGTTCAACGACTCCTACAATCTCACTGTTAATCAAATCTATGATATGATTCATGCTCCTAGTCGGGATACCTTCGCACCCGACACACCCACTCACCCAGAATTCAAGGCTAGAGATATTTGGTCATCCATTACGGATAAATGGATGTACGTTGCCACTAATGCAAAAGCATCCCATATCGTACACCCAACACTTCGGGTTGCACATCGGCTCCTCTCCAACATCATAGATGCTCGAAAAGACACCGGAGGTGTCACCCAACATAAGCTCTACCTCTTATGGTGCATGATTAACCCGCAACCACAAAAGCCAAACTTTTCCCTTTATCTCTGTCATAAGTTAATACATGTTGCACAATCTACATCTGGACAGATTCATTGTGGTTCAATCATCACTGTCCTCGGACATCATACCATATCCAATCTACGTCTACCAATTGCTTTGGAAAGATTGAAAGGGCCGCGATACCTTGACATGGTCCAAATGGAGAAAATGCAGTTGTTCAAAATCGACTTTAACACTCAGATTTGGCTGAAAGGAACTCAAAAGCAAAGGTACCTCGTTATCTCCGAAGACACTCATCATTTATTGTCTTTAGCTGAACCGGTGAAAGCAACACAATAGCTACTCCAAGGGAATTATCAACAAGGTCATGGAGATCAAGCCGATGATGTGAATGAAGAAGACAATCATGCCCCGGGAAACACATCAGCCACTCCTCCTCCAATGGACCATCATGACGAGTACATGGTCCGTTTCACCTTATTTGATACCATGCTAGTAGAAGTTTGCCAAGACATTCGTCATGTCCGAGGGGTAATCCACGACTAAGAGGCCATGCTATGTCTCATGTATGATCACCAACAAGATATGGGCCGCGCCATCTCCACCTCACATGACCTCCATGTTGGACACCCTCTCCGTCCACCACATCCTCCACCTCAGTAACTTCCATCCCATTCTCTACTCCAAGCATAGAGGACGACGCTGAATTCAAAACTTGGGGAGAGGTAATTTCATTTCTTTTTGTAGTCATTCAATTACGTACATTTAGGATTGCATTCATTGCATTCAGTTAATCACTGTCATGGTATTATTAGGATTGCATTGCATTTAGTTAATCATTGTCATAAGTATGCAAAAAAAAAAGAAGGAAGGTAACACCTCCATAGCCTTGGGAAAGATTTGGAGAATAATATGAAAAATGATATTACCTTTTATTATGTTAATCGTAGGTTGCGTGTACAAATAGGTTGATGGTAATAAATGGACAGACGTGCTCCGTTATGCTAGTGCCCTTTGTTTCCGGGTCTACAAAGATAAAACACTTAACAGCCATGTGTGCCTAATGCCGATCTGATCAAATAAGGAGACTGAGACCTAGCAAAAATAGGTTGAGAGCCGAGTCCAATTTAAAAAAAAAGATAGTTCTATAAATAATCCGCAATAATGGCAAAATCATTTGTGATCTCGTGTGGTGAAAAATTGACCACCTGCTCTCTTTAGTCCTTGAGGTTAGGAAGGTTTTCACCATGTGAAGAAAGGTGTTGGCACCTTGGTTTTAAAAAGCGCGAATCGCACATAAGCGACATAGTCTAAAACAGAGGTGCAAAGCGCAAAGCGCAAAAGCGCGTCGCTTTTCGTACGCGAGGCGCAAGATGGGTATATAAATATTTTAACATATATAAACTAATAGATACAATTTAATAATATAATTAACATTTATGTACAACCTAAAACACTATAAATACAACTTAAAGAAGCACATAATATGTTGATACACTCATTGTACAACAAACAAAGCATGATGTACAAGAAACAAAAAAAGAAAAACAAATTAGAAAAGGTTGTGGGGAAACTTTAATAATAATTATTCAAGGGTAACAAATGTAATTAATTTAAACTAAAAAAAGAAGTCCAGTGATTTATATTAGGGTTTAGGAGACTCTAGCCGTCATCCACATTCCTTCTTCATCTAAAGAACCTGGACTCCTCCATTGACAAGGTCTCCTCCATCAATCGAATCCCTTTTTCATCACCCATTTGCAGGTAAATCTTTGAACCCATTTCATCTCCATTGCTAAGTCGTGTTCCCGTACAAGAAGCGCGACATCAACATCGATTTTTTGCTTCAGAAACGCGCTTCACCCGCGCTTCACGTACACTACTCACCTTAGGTTCACAAAAGCGAAAAGGGTCGCTCCTGAGGCCGCTTTGCGCCTAGGCGCGCCTCAGGCGCGCTTTTTAAAACCAAGGTTGGCACTGAAATGAGTAATTTAATACGGCTTAATTGATATGAAACGATAAATCCGGAACTTAAGGGTTAGAGGATCATGACTTGCAAATTGGGCACATTTGTTTATAAAAATCTTGAAAATCCAATTTGTCCACGGCAACTGAAAATTAGCATAATAAGATGATTTCATGCTCTTACTTCTTGCGCAGGGCTAAGGTTGGTATTGCCAATATCCTAATTATATAGCTATATGTTCTCTTTTCACTCCTCGGGTTATTCCTAGTCTTGACTTCCTTGAGGACAAGGAAAGGTTTAAGCTTGGGGAGATTCGTTAGTTATATTTTTAGTCATAAATTACAGTAATTTTAGGCTACATTTCTGCATATAATTTACATTAATTGCACGTCTTTCATTTAATTTATAAAATAGTAGTTTTTGGTAGGATGGAATATACTCTTGTATATTTTTAGTTTTGAAGGTTAATTAAGTTGATGGAAAAGAAAGGCATGAGGACTCAAAATTTAAAACCCATAAAAGGAGGAGAGTTTGTTGAAAAGAAAGGAGGAAATCAAAGATAAAAGGGGGGCTATAGAGAAGAAGGGGGATCGACCAGAAAAAAAAAGAAAAAAGGCATCTTGGAGGCAGGGAGTTCGACCAACAAGAAGAAAAGTTATCTTCAGAACACTAGTGGAGAATTAATGTTCTTGGATAATTAAGAAGGCATTGAGGCTATTGTTTGTTTTTAGGGGTTTTCGTAAGTTTTTATTTTTTGTTTGTTTTCATTAACCAATCCACCATGTCCGGCTAGGGCACTCTTTGATTTCAACATTAAGGTTTAATTTCTTTGATATTGGTTTGAACTTATATGAAACGTCTATGAGATGTTTTTTATTTTAGTGATTTGTTTGTTTGATTTTTGAGCTTCCTGGATTTAATCCGGTATATATTAGATTGTTAATAAGACTGACCACTTTATTAATTTCTCCAATAAAGTTCTTCAAGATTTAAAACCCTAATCAAGTTTTGATTTTTGATATAAGGAACAATTAACGGTTTAAGTTTGTCTATGAATTCATTCTCGTTATAGAATCACACAATCTAGTTAAGCATACCGAACGGCGTGCGTGTTTAATTATAATCGGTACTTCTATCGTTGCAACCCGCACGCTAAGATCCGAACGGCGTGAGCTTAGAGTAGCGGGTTGGCTCCAATCAACGAATTGTGATTGATTGGACATTAAATAGAGGGGATATGCGAATGGCGTGATGTCTAGTATCAATACAAATCATTAATTGAAATTTGTCATTGCATCATAATCGTTGATGATCGTAAACCAAATCGGGTCAAGAAATTACCTTAGTGTTGGAATTAGTCTTCGTATTTGAATTAATTTCACCATTTAGTTAACGTCTTTATTAATCCCTTTTTCATAATTAAAAAAATACAAAAAAATGTCAATTTACGTTTTTCTGGTAGAACCTTAACACGACCGTGTGGAATTTCCTTTACAGTTTTGACACAGTCGTGTCAGGTCACTGGAATTTTTCTACTTTTTACAATTTACTTTAAGTTTTAGCTTGTAGTTAAAACCCCCACCTTCCTTAGTCCATAATCAATCAAAAGTAGTTGTGTTAAAACATTTTTGGTATAAAATAATTGACGCGCATCCTTGAGGACACGAACCCTACTTCCGCTCATACTATTTTTAGTGTGTGTACGGTAGGTTCACATTTTTATTTATTTGCTGGATTCGACACCCAACAGTTTGAATGTTTAATAAAGTCTTGTTTAGACCTTCATGAGGGGTGTAAGGTTATATAAGAAGGATGATGCAACCAAAGCAACTCTAAGTCTTTCTGCATCCAGCACTACGTATAAGGTAAAAATTGCTTCAGAAGTTTTACACTCTGCACAGAAAATATTCCAAGTGTAAAATCTTTCAAAGCCAAAGACCAAATCTTCTGAAGCCAAAAGATGAAGTCTTCCAAATCCTCAAGGACAAAGTTTTCCAAAGCCAAATGATAAGAAGACTGATTTATTCCAAAGACAAAGGAGAATATACTTTCGTTGGATGTACTTTTTACATAAAGGTGACCTACTTTCCGCTGCAACTCTGATGTTTCACCAACTTGCATAAGTTAGTGAAAAGGTCCATGCTTTTGCCTCTGTAACTTTTTACTTTATGTACTTTTATCCTTTTTGTAATATATTAGGATGTGAGATATGGCATGTCATAGTCACTCGTCAAAAGGCATTCTGCCTTTTGACTCTACATCGATTTTGTTGTCTGTCAATGATTCTAACTGGTTTTTAAAGTATAGTCGGTTATAGGATGTAGCATAAAGTATCTCAGGGTCTTGTATCTTATTTTATGGATTGTAACACTTGTAAAAGAACTTGAGATTAATATACATCATTCTTCAAAAACCACATATATTGTTCTTGAGTTCTGTCTCCTTGTTTTGCTTGTGTTCTTTGCATCTCCTACTCAAACTCAATTCCCTATCTGATCTGTTAAGTGTTCTAAGACTCTCCTCCTTGTGAGACTGATTGTATTGACCTACCTTAACCGGTCCTGCAATTGGTATCAGAGCATTCCAGGCTATTGATTGTAAGATCTCACCATCTTAAATCTCCTTAATTCTCACAAAACACTTAACATCTAAAATGACAACATCTAAGTCTGATAAGGAAACCGGTACCATGGTAAAGTCCCCACTGATCACTCCTGATGATTTTGATACTTGGTGCCTAAGAATGGTAGGTTTCATCAAGTCACAAGAGAATAGGATGTGGGAGTATGTTACCTCGAGACCTTACATTCCATGCACCTCTTTAGCTGCTGCTGGAGGTGGCATGATACTAAAAGAAGTGGCTGACTACTTTGAAGAAGAAGTGGCTGACTACTCTGAAGAAGATAGAAAAAGAATTTGCTGGACCGGTTAAGGGAGGTAAGTATAATCAGTCTCACAATGAAGAGAGTGTTAGAACACTTAACAGTTCAAATAGGGAACCATATTTAAGAATGAGATACAAAGAACACAAGTAAACAACAAGACAAAGCTCAAGAACAATATATATCGTATTCAAGAATATTGTATATTAATCTCAAGTTCTTTTACTAGTGTTACAATGCATAAATAAGATACAAGACCCTGAGATACTTTATACTACACTCTACAACTGACTATACTTAAAAAGCCAGTTGGAACATTGAAAGACAACAAAATCAATATAGAGTCAAAAGGCAGATTTGCCTTTTGGCTAGTGACTATAACATGCCATAGCTCACATCCTAATATATTACAAAAAGGATAAAAGTACATAAAGTAAAAAGTTACAGACTCAAGACCACAATGTATAGTTGCAAAAGCATGGACCTTTTCACCAACTCATGCAAGTTGGTGAGTCTTCAGAGTTGCAGCGGAAAGTGGTTCAGCTTTATACAACAGTACATCCGAGAAAAGCATGTTCTCCTCTGTCTTCGGAAGAAATCAGTTTTCACTTCATTTGGCTTCGGAAGACTTTGTCCTTAAAGCTTTGCAAGACTTCATCTTTTCGCTTTGGAAGATTTGGTCTTTGGCTTCGGAAGATTTTACACTTAGAGTATTTCTTGTGCATAGTGTAAAACTTCCAAAGCAACTTCTACCTTGTACTAAGTGCATGCATGTAGGAATCCTTAGGTTGCTTTGGTTGCATCAGCCTTCTTATATAACCTTACAAACTTCCCCTAGGCTGATGCTACCAAAAACAGAGAAGCTTGTTCAGCAGTTGACAGTCCTGATTAGGATCAGGACCATTCCCTTCTTCATCATTTGGTTAGGATCCTTCAGACTCTCATAGTATCTTCTCATGTCATGGAGATCATGCAGAGCTAGATCAAACATGTCTTGCCAGAAGTAGACATCTTGACCACCTTGATCTCTGATGACATACAATCTGTCTGGATTAGCAGCAAAGGTCCAAGACAAAATAGGTCTTCCAACTGTAAGAGGCTGTGCTTGAGTAGGAGTTGGTTGAGCAGCCTCTTGTTGCACTTCCTTAGGATGCTCTGACTCATCCTGAGGTCTGGAAGTGGATGCCTTTGTCTTTTTAGATACTCTCTTCATGGCCATCCTTTTCTTCCTCTTTGGAGTGTTTAACTGAGATGGATGATCTTGAGTACCAGGTTGTTCTCTTATGCCTCTCTCAATTGGGTCCTCTTCCCTCACAGGTTCAGAAGTAGAAGGAGTAGAACACTGCTATGGAATAAAAGATGAGGTTGGCTGAGATGCAGCCAAAGGTCCAGGTTGTCTTGTCTATATTGGTTCAACCTTAACCTTAACCTCAGGAGGAGCTTGGCTTGGTAGAGAATGCAAGTCCATAAGCTCTCCCTTTTTAGTCTTCTGCTTGATCACTCTAATGTGCTCATCCATAGTGGATAGAGACATTAGACCAAGCTTTATTCCGGATAATCCATACAACTTCAAGAAGCTCATCTCCTATGCCTATCAACAGACTTCTTTTGATTCTTTTGGATGATGGCTCTTGAGTTTGCAACTTCTTCCCTTATCTTTCACTTAGCAGCCTTTTGTTCATTAATGAACTATTGTTCCAACTACTTAAGATACTTAAATTTAATATATTCATATGAGAGGGGAAGAAGTGCAGATGCCTGATAGAGGCATGTGGCACTCAGGTAATTGATCATGTGTTGTCTATCATCCTCTTTGTCTACCTGAGGTTGTTCAGTTGCCACAACCTCTCTCTTAAGGCTTTCATGAACTGGGGAGAGAGTAGGAGTATATTTGTACAACTTCATTTGCTTTCTTTCTTCTTTAACTATGAGGAGCAATCTTGCATCCTTTGCCACCTTCTTCTCCTTTATCAACTCTAAGTCTGATAATTCATTTAGTTCTTCTAAGGGAAGAGAGATGAGTTCATCAATGTTGTAGTTTCTGGTACCTAAATAGTTCAATCTTGCAGCCCTCAAATCATCATCTTAACTGTTTGGCCTGGGGACTATCCTGATTGTAGCTTCCATGAAGCCTGAGGAACTAGTTGAACTCTCTCCCTTTAGCTTCCTCTTCCTCTCTCTTTTCTCCTCCTCAATCTCCTCAGAGGTCATTTTCCTCTTCCCTTTGTCACTCACAGGCCTTGGTGACTCAGGGTGGAGAGAGCTTTGTCCTTCATTGCTTGGTTAAACGGTCAAGCTCTGGCCAGAGGGAGGTTATGAAGCACCTTCACCAATTGGTACCACACTGAGGGTAGAGGATGTTAAAGTAATTGTTTCTATGACAATGCTCACAGGTTCTACCACTAGGCCTTCAATCAAGGTTTCCCCTTCGAAGCTAATCTTGGGTTCCACCTCAAGATCCAGTTGACCAATGATATTGCCTGGTTGCTTTTACCTTCTTTTATGCCTTAACTCTTCAACAATCCTGTTTTGAATTCTCTCAACCAATATGTCAGCCTGCCTATGTTTGAGTTTGGTTGACAAGTGGCATATTGACTAAAGAGAGACTTTCATAGTAATTCAAGGTCTCAAAGTTAAAGATCTCTTGCTACCTTTGAAACATATACAGTATCAGGGCTCTTCTATTTGTATGATACCTTCACCCTTTTATTTCATTTGCAGCTCCATAGAGTGGAATGAGATTGCCTTTGGTACTCCCTCCTCTAACAGACTTTGTATGAAAGAGTCCACATCAATATGAACTTGATGAGTTGCTGAGTATGGACAATTGCAAGTAAGGGTGGTGAATCCTCAGTGTCCATACTTTAAGAAGAACTCCCAGGTTCTGTGATTATGACAACTTCCTCCCTTTTTTGGTAGCATCACCCACTTGCATAGGTGAGTTAGAAGTTAAGTCTATCACATCCTTAGGTTCTTGTGTTCCTGGTTGAGTCCTCCTGAAGGGTCTCCTAGCTAGTTGTTCCTTGAGATCAGAGATCTCAAGTTGCTGATCATTGAACCTTCTATGCAAGGTAGTCACTTGAGATTCCAAGTGACTAACCTTGGAGACTTAATAGGTGCATGTTTTTATCAGTTTGTGCACCTTTAGTCTAAGATTCCCCTCATCTTCAGTACAAGAATCACCGGGGGATGAGATAATTAGACCTAAGTCTTCTTCCTTATCATGAGCATGTTGTTCTTAGCTGCTGGATTTCCCCTGCTCACTAACAACTTCAGTTGAAGTGTCAATGGGCTAGGTTGCCATGGTTGAGGTCTTAATAATGTAATCACTTGCATAAATACGAGCCTCTTCGATATGGATCTCCTGAACAGGTTTATCCACCTCAGTGGGGAGGTGGATGATGTGGGCTAGATATGGGTGACATAGGAGTAATCATCTCTCTTTGAGCAGGGAAAGAGAAGAGAGACTTATGATACTCACTGAGTGCCATATCCTCATTATCATAGAAGTCAAGGCTGGGAATTGGCTAGTTTAGATCTAGAGGCTGGGGATGGTAACTTTCCCCTGAAGGTTGTTCACTAGAGTGTTGAGACTCTGAGTGAAGGCTTAAGGCTTCTTGGGTGATGAGCTCGTCAGCCTGAGCATGAGTAACCTCATGACTAATCATTTGTGAGATGGGAGTGGTTTGCTCCTCAGGAGAAGTGGAAGCTCAAGTGTCCACTTCCTCCTATATGGGTGGTGATATGGAGTCCTGCATAGGTTGAATAAAATATGCAGGGGTTCGTTTAGATTTTCTTTGGTAGGTAAGGGTTATTTGCTCTATGGGTGGTCTTGAGGCGGAAGGTGTGGGTTTAACACTAGCTGGTGCTGCTAGGTTGTCACCTTGAGTAATAAGGTCTAACATTTTTGAGACCAGGGTTGTTTCTACCCTTAAGAAGCCAACAATTGGCTTTCTCAAAGTCTTGAAGATGTCGGGTTTCATGTGTCCCAATTTTAGAATATTACATGTTCCCCTCAACTGTGAGCCCAATTCATAGTTAAGAATGTGCTGGACATATCCAGGGAACATATAATATCTAAGGAGTCCAAGTTTACAAGTAAATTAGTATATACAAATTGTGAATACCTGAAACCGAC
The DNA here is from genome assembly GCA_018326465.1 of Flaveria floridana. Lineage (NCBI taxonomy): Eukaryota > Viridiplantae > Streptophyta > Magnoliopsida > Asterales > Asteraceae > Flaveria > Flaveria floridana. Next base: position 17,936 of record BJCO01587619.1, read on the forward strand.
CCCATGAACCATCCCATGGACTATGAAAGAGAGTTCTTCTAGATTTTGGTTCTATCCTCCATGCTTGTTTAGACAAGCTGTGGATAATGACATGGAGGAGGTACTTCCATTGAGAGGAAACCTTCCCTTTCTTGAAGGTTCTGACTAAGAAGTCACCTTCATAGCCGATCTGCTCAAAGGAGTGGTTTATAGCAGATTTTAGGAATGACAATTCACCTTCTGCATCATCCAGCTGTAGATAAGAGTTTATGGAAGTGAGAGTGATGAAGATTGCCCTCCCCTTCACTGTGGCAGACAGTGCCTTCTCCCCATCCATGGTGACCTCTTGACAGGTCCTCCAAAATTCCAAAAGTTGATCCTCATAGAGTGGAGGATCAATGGTGTGGGAGGTGAAGTAGCTTTGAGGTGAAGATGCATTGAAAAAACTGGAAAAATCTGGTTGGTTTTTCTCAGAATTCCACGAAGTAACTTGATTGTGTTGCTTGTGAAGATGTATGGAAAAATCTGTTTGGTTTCTAGGGTCAAGGTTGGCCATTTATGGTAGATTTGAGGTGAAGAAAGGTAAGAACAAAGGCGGTGAGTGGGAAGATGGTTTAGAGAATTTTCAGATGAAGAAGATAGTGAAAGAGGGGGGAACCTGTTGGGTCTGATGAGGCTGGTGCAACCAAAACCCAATACTTAGCTTTATTTTGGTACATCTACAATGGACTTCCGAAGACAATGCTGCATTTCCGAAGCGAAGTTAAAAGTCTTCCGAAGCCAAGCAAGAAGAACTTCCGAAGAGAGTTACTCTCCAGAACTACCATGAAGACCAAGATAGGAAGCAGCTGATTCTGAAGAAGTTGTTTCTTCCGAAGCCAAAGTGACTTCGGAAGACTTCATGTCTTCCAAAGTACACTTACCTTCGGAAGAACCAACTGTGACTAGTGGACAAAAGTAAGTACCTGTCAGTATAGTCAACTACTTTACTGACAGACTGCATGAAGCTTCTCCATGCGAGTATGTTTGACCTTACTTTATCCACTGTTCATCCATCTTAGATTAGTATAGTCACCATACTTAGTTGGTGATAAAAGGTAAGTCATGGACTTGTCAT
>BJCO01587619.1:26092-36994 GCA_018326465.1 Flaveria floridana
ATTAGTATAGTCACCATACTTAGTTGGTGATAAAAGGTAAGTCATGGACTTGTCATGACTACCTAATTCTTGGATAATACTTTATCTTAGTTAACATACTTCTAGCAACTGTAGTATTTTGTCTAGTTGTATTTTCCAGCTAGTTTTCCAAGTATAACTGGCTGTAGATAGTAGTATATATGGTTATGATTGTAAGCTCATTAGAGAAAGTGCCAAGACAGAGTCTTGTAATCTTTGAGTTGAGAATTAATATATACAAGTATCTTGAAAAACTTATTCTTGTGTCGTGCTTACTTAATATATTACTATCAACTCTTAGAGCATTCTGTTATCATCATCTGAGTGATAGCAAGTGATTTTAAGAGGGAACCATTATGTTAACTAACTTGTAACGATCCTATAATTGGTATCAGAGCATCCAGGTTCTTGATTGTGAGATCTTACCATCCCAAATCATCTTGACTTTTCACTCATATACTCATCTCACTCAAAATGGCCACGAACTAGAAATTTCTAGAATTTGAAATGTGAACTATGACTAAAGCTCCTATCATCACTCCTGAAAATTTCAGATCCCTGAGGATGCGGATTGAAGGCTTCATCAAGTATCAAGACAGACAAATGTGGAGATCTATCGTTAATGGTCCTTACAAACCAAAGGTGGCATCACTTGATGGGAAAGGTGCCATGATAGAAAAGGATGTTAAAGACTACTGAGATGAAGACTACAAGAAGCTGGACATCGACAACAAGCCATGACTGTATTGCTTACAGCCATACCAGACTCCATCATGGTAGGCTTTGAGCACTGCAAGACAGCCAAAGAACTCTTTAATGATTTGACTCAGATGTACTCTAGTTCTAATGACTCTAAGAAAGACTCCATGACGTAGCATTTTGAAAACTTTACCTATATTACTGGTGAAACTCTTGGCCAGTAATATTTCATGTACATGGATCTTATCTCTTCACTTCAGTCAGTTGGAGTTTCTCTTGAGAAAAGAGACCTAACAAGGAAGTTAATGAGTGCACTTCCTCAAGAGTGGACTTTCTATTATGTCTCTATCAAGAGATCATAGAACTTAAATAGTCTTATAATGACTGAACTATTCGATATTCTTTATGGATACCGTGTAGAGATGGAAACTCAGAAAGGTCATCAGATGAACAGAGTATCTGGTCCTTCCACTAGCAATGCTCTTCATGTTGCTAAAGGACCAAAATCCAGTCAGTCCCAGTTATACTTAAACTACCCTCCTTATCCTTCTTCATCCTCTGGGCCATACATCACTTTCCCTGAAACACCCAAGTCTCAGTAGGCTTAGCAAAATTCCTTGCAGGGTAGTTGTGCCTTTGTTTCAGGAAGTGATCACTCTAGTGACTTTCAATTCTGCTTTGATGAGCTAGAGTGCTTTAGCTCGGATGATGTGGAGTACATGGACATTGTCCAGCAGATGGCCCTCTTAACCTACAGAGCCAAGAAGTTCTTTAAAAGAACAGGAATGCAGATCCCTTGTAACCCAACTAACAACAAGTTTGGGTTTGACAAGACCAAGGCAAAGTGCTACAACTGCAGCCAACTCGGACACTTTGCTAGGGAATGCAAGGCTCCAAGATCTAACCCTGGAGTTCCACAGGCCACTCAACATCCTGCTTCAACCAAAGCTACAACAAAGCCTACTGAGCAGCAATCTGCAGCAGCTGCTCAAGAAGTGGATTGGAGCTTCATGGTGCAGGATGTGACTCTAGCTCAAGCACTCATGGCTGGCACTGATGATGCAAAGGTATATGAGCATCTTTGCACCTCAATCTGTGTTGAAAAGGTTAAGATGTGTCAGGGCTATTACAAGGAAATTAGATCTGATATTGAGTCCTTAAATATCCTAAAATCTAATTTCAAAAAGGCTGAATCTGACTATAAAATGAAAATTGATAAGTTAAAGAAAACAATTTCTGTTTTGAAACATGAACACACTAACTACAGGACTCAGATCAAAGATCTAATTTCCAAACTAACTGAAGCTCAAGCTAAGCTAGTAATAGCTGAGGCTCAAGTACAGAAGTATGTCATTGAGGAGCATAACTTCAATACTATTCTTGTATCATCCTCCCACTCTAAGGATTGTTACCAAAACAAGAAAGGGTTGGGAACCAATGAAATTGCTCCACCACACTCATTTGTGTCTATAAGAAAACCAAGGTACGGTACTGAAGAGCAAGAGGTTCCATCTGCTGACCCTCAACCTTTTGAGTTAAAGGATGATTCAACCACTACTGAGAAGGGTAAGGTAGAAAATCTGACCCATACTGCTGAAGCTCAACCCCTGCCTACCAAAGAAAGAAAGAGAAGAGCGAAGACAATAAGGAGAACTACTAATTAAGTAGCAGAGTCAAATTTGAAGATAGACCCCAAGCAAAAAGGTGCTTTCATCTTAGCAGGATTCCAGGTAGTGGGAAATCCTAACTCTGAGGAGTTGAGTAGTACCAGCTTACTTCCTCAGAAAAAGGATCTACAGGTAAAGGGAAAGGATGGTGAATTTATGAAATGCAAGAAACAACAACCATCTATCCCCAATAAAAGGAAGGTTGAATGTATATTTTGTGGCTTGCGAAATCATATGGCCAAAGATTGTAACTAAAATCCTGCAAGCACTCACTGTGCATGTCATACCAAGAAAGAAGGAGCCAATGAGGACTTTATATTTGGACCATTCCAAGTGGCCCATGTGAAAAGTAAAGGCAAATTTATCTCCAAATCCAAGCTACTCTCGGAAGATAACTCTTCCGAAGGGAAAACAACTTTGGAAGACAAGTTGGAATTTTCTAAGTCTTCTTTAGCTTCTCTTCTATATGGCCCAGCCTTGAATGACTTAAGGGAAACAGCGGGGGACTCGTCCGTCAAAGTCCATCCCTCGGAAGCAAGTTCTTCCGAAGACAAAGGAGCTTCGGAAGAAAAATAAAGAAACAAAAACCTTTCCTTGAAATCTACCGAGAAGAAGACTCTTTCGGAAGAAAAGGTGGTTATGGCTTTTTCCGAGTACAAAGAATCCTCCGAAGCAAATCTAGCTGCTCAAGCCTGCTCTAGCTCATCAATATTGATCAACCACAGGATGGATTGGAAGATCAAACATGATGCTGCAGCCCAATCCTCTTCTTCAAACAGCGAAGTTGGACCATCGTGCATTCATTTTGGTTCAATTACTTCTGAAATGGAACAGCCCGAGACCAATGAGGTTTGGGTTTCCAACAAAAACTAATTCATTCACCTTATGTGCAGGGACATCCACATGACAAAAATGGCAATCTTTGGATTGTGGACAGTGGATGCTCAAGGCACACGACTGGAAACAAGGCTCTTCTATAACAATTTGAGCATTTTGATGGAGGCCATGTGAAGTTTGGAGTTAAAGCCGGAGGATACATATCAGGTAGAGGTTGTGTATCCAGTGGTAAGTTAAAATTTGACAAAGTTAACTTTGTCAAACAGCTTGAGCACAATTTACTTAGTGTTTCTCATTTCTGTGATCAAAAGCACCAGATGCTTTTCATAAAATATGAGTGCATCATTCTCAAACCTGGGATGATAATTCCTCAGGAATTGGTGCTTCTTAGATCTCCTAGGAAAGGGAATATGTATAAGCCGGACATGAACAATGCTTCTCCTTTAGGTGAAGTATCATGCTTTCTTCCCAAAGCAAATGGTGATGAGTCCACTTTATGGCATAAGAGAATGTGCCATGTCAACTTCAAGACCATGAACAAGTTGGTCAAGAATGACTTGGTACATGGTACGCTGAAGAAGGAATGAATTTGTAGGGATAATTGTGTTGCTTACCTGAATGGAAAGCAACACAAAGTACCTCATAAATACAAAGAAGTGAATTCTATCACCACTCCACTATACTTGTTATACATGGATCTCTTTGGACCTACAAGTATAATGAGCTTTAGAAGGAAATCATACTGCCTTGTGATTGTTGATGATTTCACTAGATATACATGGGTTTTCTTTTTAAGAACTAAGGATGAAACTACTGAAAATCTAAAATATTTTATTCTTAAAATTGAGAACCATATAGATCATAAGGTAAAAGTATTAAGAAGTGACCAAGGGACTGAATTCAAGAATCAAGTTCGTGACTCGTTCTGTGATTCTAAGGGAATCACTAGACAATACAGTGCTCCTAGAACTCCTCAACAAAATGGTGTTACTGAGAAGAGAAATAGGACACTTATTGAGGCTACTAGGACTATGTTGGTTGATCTAAAGCTGCATTTAAAATTATGGGCTGAGGCAGTCAGCACTGCATGCTATATGTAGAACAAAGTTCTTATAGTTAAGACCTATGGTAAAACCCCTTATGAACTATGGAATAAGAGACCACCATTCATTGGCTTTGTTAGATCCTTTGGTAGCAGGTGTATCATACTTAACACAAAGGACAATTTAGCAAAATTTACTGAAAAGTCAGATGATGCTATCTTTATTGGATACTCTTCAAGCTCCAAAGCTTATAGAGTATACAACATTAAGAACCAACAATTTGAGGAGTCATCCAATATTGTTGTCAATGAGCGCACTCCTTGTGTTAAGGGGAATGGCCCTGAATATATCTTCAACTTAGAATTGTTTCCCAACTATTCTAAACCTTCTTGTGAGACTGTTTTAGCTGGAGCAGGTGGACAAACAGATCCTTATGCAGATCAAATGTTTGAGTTGCCAAGATCTCTTCCATGATCTCCAAGCAGACATGAAGATCAAGCTCCCATAACTGGTAATCCAGTGAGTCTTACCATCTCTAGAACCAATGGAGCATCAAAAATTTGTCAGCCACATGAGCCCCAATCTTTACCAACAGACAACTTCAAAAATCAACACCAAGCTGATGAAGACAATGACTTGGAGGAACAGGAAACTGTTGATCCTACTTCACACTAAGTCATGACTAATGCTGTAACACATTCATTGAATCATTCCTCATTGAATGAATGTGAGACAGCAGCTAGTGGTGATGTTCACAATCCTAAGCAAAGCATGTCTAACATGGATCTATCTCTATAACTAGATGTGATTCCTAGGCTCAGGATCCATAACATCCATCCAGCTGAGAACATCATTGGGAATGTCACAGAGGGAGTAAAAACAAGGAGTCAAATCCATCAAGGGAATGTCTGCTTGTATTCATGCCTCCTCTCCCAAATTGAGCCCAAGAAAGTGGTAGAAGCCTTAAAGGACAGCAATTGGGTTGAAGCAATGCAAGAGGAGTTGCTTCAATTCAAGAGGCAAAAGGTATGGAACTTATGTCCTCTACCAAAAGGCCAAGTCCCTATAATGGGTGTTCAGGAATAAGAAGGATGACAGGGGTTTGATCATCAAGAACAAGGCCAAACTTGTTGTTCAAGGATACACACAAGAGGAAGGAATTGACTACATAGATGTTTTTGCACCTGTTGCAAGACTTGAGGTTGTTAGGATCTTTCTTGCTTTTGCAGCATATAAGAACTTCACTGTCTACAAACTTGATGTGAAATGTGCATTCCTGTATGGGGATATTGACAGGGAAGTCTATGTGTGCCAGCCACCTAGATTCGAGGATCCATAACATCCCAACTATGTGTCTAAACTGGACAAGGCACTCTATGGCCAACATCAAGCACCTAGGCTGTGGTATGAGACTTTGTCTCAATTTCTTCTCAAGAATGGCTATACCAGAGTCACCAAAGACAAGACATTATTCATAAAGAAATCTGGTAAGGATATGTTGCTCATACAATTCTATGTAGATGATATCATATTTGGTTCCTTAAATGACCAGATGTGTAAAGACTTTGAGAGCACCATGAGGAAGAAGTTTGAAACTAGTTCAATGGGCCAGATGGACTTCTTCCTTGTAATTCAAGTGAAGCAGATCAATTAAGGGATTTTCAACAGTCAATCTAAGTATGTCAAAGACATCTTAGAGAAATTTGAGATGAAAGATTGTAAGCCAACCAATCTATTTAAGTGAAGCAGATGAATGAAGGGATTTTCATCAGTCAATCTAAGTATGTCAAAGAAATCTTAGAGAGATTTGAGATGAAAGATTGTAAGCCTGCCAGGACACCTATAGCCAGAAATCATAATCTATGTTCTGACTCTGAGGGGGAGGATACTGATTAACATCAGTACAGGGAAATTATTGGGTCTCTAATGTATTTAACTGCAAGTAGGCCTGATATCATGTTTTCAACTTGCATTTGTGCAAGATATCAGGATGCTCCAAAGGTGTCTCACCTGGTTGCTGTCAAAAGAATCCTTAGATACCACAAAGGAGCTCCCAAACTAGGACTCTGGTATCCCAAGAATAAGGATTTCAACCTCTATGGTTACACTAACAGTGACTATGGAGGCCGCAACATCAACAAGAAATCAACATCAGGAGCACGCCAATTTCTTGGTGGAAGGATTATTTCATGGCAGTGAAAGAAGCAATCCTATGTGTCTACATCAACTGCTGAGGCTGAATACATTGCGGCTCCTAGCTGCTATGCTCAACTACTGTGGATTCAAAACTAGATGATAGACTATGGCTTCAACTTCATAGAGACTCCTATCCACATAGATAACAAAAGTGCCATTTCAATCACAGTGAATCCAGTGAAGCACTCAAAAACCAAGCATATTGACATCAGGTATCATTTCATTCGAGATAATCATGACAAGAGTCTTATAAAACTTGTTAAGGTTGATACAAATGAACAATATGCTGACCTGTTTATAAAGGCATTTGATGAACATAGATTTAAATATTTAATTACAGCTATTGGGATGATTAACCTTAATTGAATCTCTTTTTAAAACCTTTTTAAATATGCCATGGCCTTTTTGCCTATTGATTACAATCTAAGCTCTGTTACAGAATTATTCTTCACAAAATTTTCTAAGTATAAATTCTCCTGAAGAGAAATTTAGCTGCATAAGAGTTTATCTCAGTCTCCCGCAGATAAATTCCTCAAAGTGTTTCCCGTTCCGCATAAGTTTTCGACTTCGAAAGACTTTTGATCATGTATCAAAAGTTTCTTCCGAAGACCTTTAACTTATGTTCTCAGAAGCAAACTTACTCTTGGAAGCAAATATGTCTTAGGACATCATTTGCCTTCAGAAGGAAAGATTTGCTTCGGAAGAAACACTTTGAGGAATTCACAAGTGTTTTTCCTCTGAAGCAATTTAACCCTCGAAAGAACATTTTTTGTAATGGAAACATTTTCGGGCCCCACTCTGTAAAAAGTGAAATTTTGTCAGCAAAAAGAAATGATGTTTGATTATTTAAATGGATTTATCTTGCCGCCTAAATCTTATCACAAACCTATACTGTCTTTTCACATCTTTTCACCCTATCCTATATGATTTTTTACTCCATTTATACACAACCTCCGACTATCCCACTTTTCTTACCGTTACAAAATACCCACGTTCCAGAGAAAACTTCCCAAAATCCCCATTATACATCATCTTCTTCATCTACTCCTCCACTCAACCAAATTTCTAAAACATGGCTCTTAATCCCCAACATAATCAGGTCGCGCTCCTTGATTCCACCAAGGATGCCGACTATGCCCCAATCATCTAATTCCTAACCCAGTCAACATGCTTCACCACCCTCACCGTAAACCCAACCCGTTTACTCCAACCATATGGCCGAATTCTGGGACAGTGGATGGAGTGAACTTCTAAATGATCAGCGGGTTATTCGGTTCATGATAAGCGGCCAAGAGCTGATCATATCTGAAACCACCATTCGAGAGCATCTGGAGCTCCATGATGCCGGTGCCCCTGTGGATTTCCCCAAAACAGACTTGGAAGAAACCAACAGTCAAATGGGCTATGGGGGAAATATGAAAAGGTCGACTATATATAAGTACAACTTCTCATTCAACTGGAAGTTCCTTCTGCACATAGTCCTCCATTGCCTATCAAACAAGTCTGGGGGATAAGATCAAATCCCATATGATCTCGGGTGCCTGATCATTAGAATGGTAAGGAACCGAAGGTTCAACTACTCCAAGTTTGTGCTGATGAACCTAATAAGCAATCCAACTAGGGAATCTTTCTACATGTATCCTCGAGTTTATCCAGCACTTCATAAATGGTGAGTTGGATCAGGACCGACTACATCTTGGTCAACCATTGTCAGTTCCTCACATGAAGCTTGGTGTAATTCAAGATTTTAAAGAAGGTTCACCCAATTTCACTGCTAGGTTCACTAATCTGCCCCAAGATATGTTTGAGCCAATGGCTCATGGTGACATCCCTGCCAACCCAGCAGGTGATGAGCCCCCACCAGACTCACCCATCATCCGTCATCCCATATAGCTCACTTATCATAGACGCCCAAAACGAACCCTTGATCAATCTACTCTGATTGATCAAGTCCCCTCTCTTCAACCCAAAAAGACTAGAGTAGAAACATGGGCTCCCACTCAGTCTGAGGTCTCGACTTCCTCCCACATAGACCTCAATGTCATGGTTGAGTCTCCTCAGTCTCAACCAGACGAGCCCACTAACCAAGCCTTAAGCCCTTAGGTTGAATCATAACACTCTCTTGAGCAGCCTAAAAGGGACACCCATATCTTGGAATCCACTGCTGATGCAGGAGAATCCTTAGGTGCTGACCAAGGTCCCGGGTCATTAGATATATTTGCTAAATCTTTCCTGGAGCTTTTAACCCGTCCTGATGAGAATATCATGCTGTAATAGAGTAGTGAAGTTGATCCTTATCACCACTCTTTTGATCAGTAGAGCTGTCTGCAACCTCTGATTTACAGCCCACATCAGGAAGAAAGTACTGAGGTGAGTATCATAGATATGGAGGGGACTCATGTGGATAGAGCTGCCACTACTGAGGGTGCTTCATTAGTCCCTCAGAACAGTGGTAACATCAATCAGACTCTATCCACGGCAACTTTTCAAATTCATGTTTCTGAAGGAGACATTGTAGAAGACTATAAAAGGCTCGGCAAAACAACTAAAGATGGTTTTGATCAAGATCAAGTAGTGCGAAATGAGAAAGTTGCAAGATGTGAATGTGTCGCGCGAGTCATAGATATCGCGCGAAAAAGATCATCCACGCGAAAAGTATTGACATGCGAGAACCTATGTGTTTAGTATAAATAGATTTGTTTTTCGTTTTTGTAAGTAGTTATAAAGTTCTGAATTTTCCACTTTTCGCATTGTAATCACTCGGTGCAGTTTGCACTAGATTGTAATCATCAGATTATCAATTGAATCATTTTGATCTCTTGTTATTCTTCTTCCAATCTCAATTACATTCCGTATTCTTGAGATTGAGATCTTCGTTTATAGTTCTTGGGAAATTACTGAGTTTTACAATTGGTATCAGAGCATTTGGATCTAGAACCAAGATTAGAAGAAGTTTTTGATTGATTTGGCACGTTCTTCATCTTGCTTATTCATTCGGTTACTTGAGAGTTCAATTTGGAGTTGTTGTGCTGCTGAAAATTTGAGGAAATTGATCATTTGGACTGAATTTATAAAATTTGATTGAGTTTTAATCAAATTTGAACTTAAAAGTGAAAGAAAACTGATAAACTTGAACTAAAATGAATTAAATTGGAACTAATCAGTGAATCTGAGGTGAAAAGTTGGTAAAATTCTCACTTGGAAAACTGGTTGTGTGTGAAAAATCTAGACTTTTCGCACGCGAAAACTCCACTTTCGCACAGGCAGTTATTTAGCTTTACACGCGATTTCGCTTGGTTGACAAGTGGGAATCTTGCACGAATCGGGTTCTCGTTCGAAAGTGGTTGTCGCGATATTTAAATTTTCGCACGAAAAGTTTGTTTTTTGGTTCACTTTAACAACATGACTTCATCAACACCTAATTTGAAGCATCTTACTGCATCTCTTCACTTAGACACTGAAATCGGCACTGGGAATAAGCCACTTAGACTTCTCAGTGAGGATGATTATGCTGATTGGGCTTATAGGTTCGAGAATCACGTTATCTATACTGAACCTAAGATGTGGAGGTCAATCAAGTATGGTCCTTATATCCCATTGTACAAGAATGATAAAGGGGAGATGTTGAAGAAACCTGAACACTTGTGGGATGAGGATGATATGAAGAGATTCGAGCTAGATGACAAGGCATATCTGCTATCACTATGGCCTTAACTACTAAAATCTCTCATAAGTTTAAAGAATTTAGAGGAGCGAAGGTTTTATAGGATGCTTTGGAAACTCAAATCATGGGAAACAAAGACATGAGGGAAAGCAAGAAAGATATGCTGAATCAAGAGTTTAACATGTTTAATCATGTTGTGGGAGAGTTGCTAGATGTTCAGATAGCCAGATTTGTGAAACTGGTTACGAAAATGAAAAGTGCTGGAATAACACTGGAATCAATCATGGTTAACAAGAAGCTGCTGAATTCACTTCCTTACAGTTGGAATCATAATTGTACTCTGATCAAAAGAACAAAAGACTTGTATACACTTCCTCTAACTTATTTAATATCCACTATCAAGTCTTATGAAATAGATGATAAGCAGAGAGCTGCAAATCATTTGAGTTCTTTGGGTGCTGAAGCAACTGCTCTATATGCTAAAATGGCTAGTAATCCTAATTACTATGTCAGTTATACTCAGATGTGTCAGCAACAGCAAACAGGAAGTTCAGTATCTCCAGAAATTCAACCAGTTATGAACCCACAAGTTCAAATTCCAGTTATTCAACATTATTCCCCCATCATCCATCAACAAATCCCTCAAACTTCAGCTCAACAGAGTATTCAACAAGCTTATATTGCTACCACAAATCCTTTAAAACAGACTGTTCAGATTGCTGAGGAACATCTTGCATTATTCACTACTTTCATGTCAAGTTATGAAGCATTCATGGCT
>BJCO01587823.1:0-11516 GCA_018326465.1 Flaveria floridana
GAGACGTTGAGAAGGGAGAAACTGTATGCCAAGTTCTCCAAGTGCGCGTTCTGGTTGCGCGAAGTTTAGTTCTTGGGTCACGTGGTGAATCCGGAGTGGATTATGGTTGATCCGGCTAACGTTGAAGCGGTGATGCAATGGAAGTCTCCAAAGACGCCATCTGAGATCCGTAGTTTCTTGGGTTTGGCGGGCTATTACAGAAGATTCATTCAAGACTTCTCCAAAATTGCTTCTCCACTAACCAAGTTGACCCGGAAAGATGTAAAGTTTGTATGGGGTCAAGCTTAAGAGAAGGTATTCAAAGAATTGAAGGCGAGGTTGACCCAAGCTCCTGTTCTGTCATTACCCGATGGAAGTGAAGATCTGGTGGTTTATTCTGATGCTTCCTACTCGGGGTTGGGGTGTGTGTTAATGCAAAGAGGAAAATTCATAGCCTACACATCCCGACAGTTAAAGGTTCATGAGGTTAACTATCCTACTCATGACTTGGAGCTAGCAGCTGTGGTCTTTGCACTATAGATTTGGAGGCACTATCTATACGGGACGAAGTGAACCAACTTCATTGACCACAAGAGCTTGAAGTACTTCTTCGAGCAGAAGGATTTGAATATGAGGCAGAGGCGATGGTTGGAGCTCATAAAGGATTATGATTGTGAGATCCATTACCATCCGGGCAAAGCCAACGTGGTGGCGGATGCCCTTAGCCGAAAGGAGAGGCCCGAGCCGACTCGGGTGAAAGCGTACCAGCTGATCATGACCTCTGATGTGATGAAGCAAGTCAGGGAGTTTCAGGATGAAGCCTTAAAGGAAGATCATCTTAACTCTGAAAGAATGAGAGGTCTGGTCGCAGAGTTGGGTGAAAACACATTTGGTGTTAGAACCCGGTTTGGACGAATATGGATTCCACGTTTTGGGGATCTACGGGGGAAGATCATGGATGAAGCTCACAGGACTCGATACTCTATTCATCTCGGTGCCACGAAGATGTACTAAGACATGAAGAAAGATTATTGGTGGCCTGGTATGAAGCATGACATGGTGGAGTATGTGAGTAAGTACCTTACTTGTTGGCAAGTGAAGGCCGAGCACCAAAAGCCATATGGAAAGATTCAACCCTTGGATATACCGGAATGGAAGTGGGAGCACATCACCATGGATTTCATTACGAAGCTTTCGCGTACTCCGAAAGGGTATGATGCCATATGGGTGATCGTTGACCGTTCGACAAAGAGTGCTCACTTCGCGATACGCGAGATATATTCATCCGAGAGGTTGGTGGATCTATTCATCAAGTAGATTATGACTCGTCATAGTGTGCCGGTGTCGATTGTGTCTGGAAGAAATTCTGGAAGAAATTGCACGATGCCATGGGGACGAGGTTACACATTAGCACAGCTTATCATCCCCAAACTGATGGTTATTCGGAAACGACCATTCAGACATTAGAGGACATGCTTCGGGCATGTGTGATTGATTTTGGGGGAAGTTGGGATGACCACTTACCGTTAGGTGAATTCTCATACAACAACAGCTATCATGCCAGCATTGGTATGCCACCTTATGAGATGCTATACGGTAGGAGATGCAGGACACCCGCTTGTTGGGGTGATATTGGTCAGAAGGAATTGGGGAGCATTGAAGTGATCGAGGCTACGACTGAAATGCTCGAAAAGACAAGGCCTACATGAAGGCAGCCAAAGATAGACAGAAGTCGTATGCTAATAAACGACACAGACCGATTTAGTTCCAGGTGGGTGACCGGGTTATGTTGAAGGTCTCACCTTGGAAGGGTATCATTCGGTTCAGAAAGCGGGGCAAGTTGAGCCCAAGGTATATAGGCCCTTTCCGAATCATTGCTCGAGTAGGAAAGGTGGCCTATAGATTGGAGTTACCAGATGAGTTAAGTGGAATTCAACCAACATTCCACGTATCTCATCTGAGAAAGTGTTTGGAAGATGAAGATATGATTGTCCCACTAGAGGATATCGAAGTAGATGAACGGCTCAATTACATGGAGCAACCAGTGGCAATCACCGATAGAAAAGAGAAGCGACTGAGAAATAAAGTGGTTCCTCTTGTGCGTGTACAATGGAGGCACAGGGAAAGATCCAAGTCAATGTGGGAAACCAAAGAGGAAATGAGACAGCATTACCCACGCTTGTTCGAGGAATAACAGGTTTTGGGGACGAAACCTAAATAAGGGGGGTGGACTTGTAACACCCGGATATTTTCCATGTAGCCGACGAAGGAAGAAAAAGAAATAAAGTCCGAAGTCGGGGGACCAAACCTGCTAACGCATGAAAATTGTGAAAATGGGGACATGTTTAGAGAGAGGGCAGCCATTTCCCCCTCCCCACACCACACTTTCAACCAAAGAAAGAGAGAAAAGAGGAAGAAGAGAAAAACAAGAGAAAAAGGGGTGATTCAGGTCGATTCGGGCACGAAACTCGTCATGTAGCTAGTCCAATCAAAGCTCTTCATCTTCTTCTTATTTGTGTGAGTTCTAGGACCCCTCTTTTACTTGTTTTCAACCGATTTTGGGTCTGGAACACATAGAAACCCGTTTTTGAAATGTGTGTGCTTGACCCATTTGGGTGTGATTGTGTATAGTGTATTTAGAGTGCGATTTTCGACTTGTATGTGCTTGAATGTTGTCATAGTATGACTCCCTAAGGTTTAGGAGGGTTGATTTGGGCTTAGAATGAGTTTGGAAGACTTTGGAGGTTGAAAGTCGCGGCTGCAGTTTGGGATGAACTGCTGTCTGCGCCCAGTTAGGGCTATGCGACTGGAGGGCCAATCGCACGACTGAGGGACGACTGAGTTTCAATCGCACGACTGGGGATCCAGTCGCACGACAGGTCATACGACTGAGAGCCCAGTCGCATAGGTGCTCAGTCGCACAGTTGTTCATTCGTACGACTGAGAGCTAAGTCGCTTAGGTCCATTCGCATGGCAGTTCAATCGCACGTGTGAGGGTTCAGTCGCATAGGAGTCCATCCGCATAGTGTCCATTCGCACGACTGAGAGTCCATTCACATGATAGAGAGTCCATTCGTATGATTGAATGTTCATCCGCATGGGTGCTCATCCGTATTAGTCCAATCGCATGGTGTTCAGTCGCATGGACGCCATGAGACTGAAGGGTGCTCAATCGCCCAAATAGGGCTGTTGTGTACAAGGACAGGCACATTTTAATTATTGACCTACGGGAAAAGGGCGGGGGTAAGTAAAGATGTGATAGTTCCAGTAAGTACATGTGAGATGGTCGTCAAGGCTTTAGAAGTTAAGTTGGGCACGATGATGATAGTGTTGCATGTGTAAGCATGATGTATGTATGTTAAGTATGATGTAGCCCTATATAATGCTGATGACTGATGACTTGTAAATATCGATGTTCCTTGTATCGTTGTATGTTTATCTTTTCCGCGACTTTACATCCTATGTTAATGAATGAAATGAAAGTATTATGTAACGTAAAGTGAAAGATAATGAAAGAGGAACAAGATGAATAAATGCATGCATTAATAATAAATGAGAGTAATAAAGTCTTGCAAGCAAATAAACGAGGTGAGCGACCTTGTTGTTGCAACAGACTCGGTATGGGATCCTTTTCTTGCGACCTCAGTAATCGTGGTTGTGTGCCATGAGGAGGGTAAAATCCTGACACTGTGATCGACCATTGTATAGAACCATCGCTGCATATCCAAGGTACTGTGGCCAGGAGGGTGCGGTGCGCTGATATAGAAGGTTTATGATAGACCTAGGTCCAAGACCATGATATAGAAGGATATTACATGTTGCAATGGTACACTTAAACTCTACCTTAGGTGCTGTGGCCAGGAGGTGCGATGCACCGTTACAGAAGGTCTATGATATAGACCTAGGTCCAGTACCACGATACAGAAAGGTATTGTATATAGTGATAGTACCCATAAGCTTTACCTTAGGTACTGTGGCCAGGAGGTGCGATGCACCGTTATAGAAGGTCTATGATCCTGTACCATGATACAGAAAGGTAAGGTTTATGGGTGATGTAAAGAAAAGAGTAAAGATGAAAGAGTAAGAAAGTTAAAGATGTACAAAGAATGAATAAAAGTTAAAGAATGGACGAACAAAATAAATGAACAGAAGTGTATAATGATAATGTATGAAACGGGATTCTTGTCACTCGACCCCCGTAATCATGGCTGCGTGCCGTGAGTAGGGTAAAGTGTGACAAGATCTATATAGAAACAAAGTTAACGAATGATGAAGATAATAATGATAATGTCTATGTGTATGTACGATGTGTGATAGCATAAAAGTAAAGAAACGGTTTTAATGAAAGTAAAGTATGTTTTAGTATAAAACTAGAATGCATTCAGTAACACTGACTTTTCTGTGTTTCCAGTTGACAGGTAGTATTGCTGAGGATGGCACGAGGCGGCTACTCAGCTCTTTTAGGATGGCATTCTTTTGTTTAATGCTTTTGTATTGTAATGCAAACAAACGATATTTTGTAATGAGTGTTGTGTTACTTTGCAGAAGTATTTATAGTAAATTGAAAAGTTATTTCAAACATACCGCTGTGTGATTTTCATAAAGATTATATAATAGTATGTTTTGAGAGCGATGATGATCGGCTGTGAGGTGCCCCGGAACGGCCCCTTATAACTGGCTTTATTGATGGAGAAGCACTTGACTCTAGAGCACATATCCTCATTTTCAGCTCCTTAATTTCATCATCTTTTAACTTTAACAAATTAGATTGAGCTGAGAGAGAGTTTGTGGCTTGTTCAACCTTCAAAACCATCTTTTCCTTTTCATATTTCTCTTGATTTACAGACTACAGCAGTTCTTTCTCATGTTGAAGTAATGCATCAATGACTTCGTTGTTGCATTGAGCATCTTCTCTGAGCCTTTTGAGTTTTCCTTCTTGTTTCATCAACTCTTCATCTTTTTCTTTTATCACCGCCTTCAACTCTTGTATTCTTTGTTTTCTTTTGTTTGACTTGAGCACCAGTTTGTTGTATTCAGCTACTAGGTAACTCTTGCTCACAGGGATGTTTTTATCACTTAGATCATCATCATGATATGCAGTGACATCAACAAAGTTGCCTTGTTGTTTTCCTACAGGTTCAGAAGCAGTCTCATCATTATATACTTCAGTGGGAGCAACAATTGCTAAACTTGAGCAAGTCCCAACTGTTTGATCTACAGGCTCTTGATGTTGAGGTTCAGACAATTGCTGGTCTTCAAGGATTAGAGTTATGGGTTCAGTGTGATCAGACAATACCGGGTTTTGTGTGTTGGAGACTGAGAGGGCGGTGCTAGCTTGAGACATTAACTCAGTCTCACCGGAGTAAAATGAGCTTTAGGACTGAGTAACATGAATAGGCTCGGTATGAAAGCTCTCAGGAGTTTGATATTATGGAGTTTTAGTTTATTGATGGGTAGGTGATTGATTCAGGATTGGAGAGATTGACTGGGTATGTTCAGTGACTGATTGAGATTGTAGTGGTGATTCTTGTTGGATATGTGATATGGTCATTGTGTTTTCACTGGCGGGAGAGATTTGTTTGTGAGAGGTAGGTTGATGGGGTGGATGTGAGGCTTGAACAGAGTTAGTTGATGAATCTTCTTGCTGATCATCCTAAACCAGCTCCTGTTGAATGTTGGCATTGGCATCCACCACATGGGCAAACTTTGGCCTGTCTTCCCCTTATTATTTTCCACTGATCTTGTTTAGTACAGTTCTACCCAAATGAGCCTGTACAAACACTTCACCCTCTCTTGCTATACCAGGTAGCTCAGCATTTATAATCAGTTGTAGGAACCTTGGAAACATATACATCTTATCAACCTTCTGAACTCTTATTTTGTCGCACAGACAGTTGAAGATGTACCTTGAGTAGTTGTTGGTCCTACCCTCAAAGATGCCAACGATTCCTGAAGATATGTGCCTTGAGAAGCTATCTTGTCTGGACTTTTTGTTTGAAGTACACTTAAGGTAAGTGTGACAAAAGAATCGGTAAGGCTTGCACAGTCTTCCCTTCTTGATCTCTCCCTTATCAAATCACCATCATATCCCATCAGGTGGAAAACCTTCTCTATATATTTGTTTTCGAACACATCTAGGTGACCAACCTCTCGTTCACCCAACTTAAGAGACCTTTAGATTGTTTGTTCCTTAATCCATTGTCTTTCAGTTTGGATTTCAGAAACTATCACATCATCTTCTCCATCTTGCTCCATTCGATCTGAATTCTAGAAATCCACTATGTGCTCTTGATAAATCAAAGGCTCTGCTATCAGGGCATAGAAGAGCCTGGACCGTCGAAGGTATCTGATGACGTCCCGACAGCCTTCTGATTCTGGATCCTCAGCATTAAGGAATGTGCACACATTGTGTTCTCTCACAAACCTATTCGTCATCTGTACATAAGAACATTGAAGATTACGTTAGTATGAGTGTTGCAGACATGAATACGATCAGTTTTATCGATAATCAGGAATCAACAGTTCATTATTGATGATTATGATATGATATACCTTCAAAACAATGATTTGTGATCAAGATTACTTGTTTGTTTTAAGGTTCTGAGTTGGTAATTTTTGAATGTGTATGGAAGGGGGAAAAGGGAGTACGCTTTTGTAGGTCTAAAAAGTGATCTGAAAAAGTGAGTGATGAAAGTTTTAAGTCAAAAACATCATCTATACTCTCGGACACATTAATTTTATTTATTTAATTAAGTGGGTCGTACTACCCTACCCTTTCCCTGGAAGTTATTTCTTCCATAGGACATCTACGGATGCATAGCATCTGCGGATGCCTAACTATCAAGTAGTGAATTAGAATTTGAAGTATAACTTGATTATCCATAGATTACCACTCTATGAACATGGATTATACTTTTAAGGTTTTAACACATCCGTAGTTTACCAATTCTACGGATGGTTAAATTTTATTTGGTTAAATTTCACACTGTAGCTTCTGCTGATGCTAAAACTTCACTGTGGCTTCTGCTAATGCTAAAATTTCACAGTAGCTTCTGCTGATGCTAAATTCAATGTCTAAAACTTCTTTTGATTGTGTGGTCGTAATCAAGTGATAGAACCAATTATTTCTATTGGACCTTGTTGACATTGTTTGCATGACAACTGTGCACAAGAAGGTCTATATCCTGTAGCCAAGTTAGTGCTCAAGTTCCAATTCCTTCTTAGTTAGTTGATCAAAATTCAGCTTTTAATGTTTTTCATGCATTAACTACTCTCCTTATATTTGTGATTAATGATAAGAGTTAGCATTTATCATAAATTTATGTAGAAGAATAGCATGAAAGGCATATGACAGTCCAAAAGTGATGAAATCTATTAAAATGAATACATGCAACTAGATGTAATGGGATCATACTATGACACTAAGCTTCTTCCCTGTTTGATGAGTTTGATGAGATATGATCTGATGCTACACCCGATTACAAGTATATATTTCCACTTAAATCCAAGCAAGAGAATTATATCAACTAGGCATGCTATTTATCATGTTTTAATGTTTATTAGAGATTAACTATTATGTGCTCCACATTCAATTCACATTAGAGTTTGTCCTCCGTGTGTGAGACAAATCATCACTTTGTCACACTTAGAGACTATGTATACTAAGTTATAAATTCTATCTTGAGACAAATTTGTAGTCTCATTAATGCTTTGTTGTTACTGCTCTTTAGATAATATACATTTGATCACAATGGATTCTTTTGAGAGTTGAGATATGATCACCATAAGGTCAACAGATCTTTACTTACGTAAAACAGAGGTGCCTACAACCCAGATCTTTGTTCACACAAAACAGAGGGAGGATGAGGATTATACTCTAAATCATAAACCCAGGTCTTTGTTCACATGAAACAGAGGGAGTATGATATTGCAAAGATAGAAGTTATAAAGTGTTTTACATAGTGTGCTTAGGTGAGTGATTTGATCACATAAGGATAGGACTTACTTGCTTGATTCTCGAAATGGAGTTTCCCACAAACAGTCACCTTTTCATTATGTGATGCATGCTCTTAGTGTAGTTTCCACTCAAGATGAACCTACTGACATATCAATGTACTTTTGATCATATTTAAAGTTAGTTAATTACAGGAAGTAAGCAAAGGCATAGTGTACTATCATTTCATAAACATATGACATGCTCAAACAAAAGAGACAATTGATTACTACTTAAAAGGACAATCACATGCTTTTCTTATGATAATTAATCTAAGTTAATCATTCCCATAGACTCAGTTAGAAAATTAAATCTAACTGAATCAAAGGCTTTTGTAAATAAGTCAGCAAGCTGATTTGTTGTACCCACTTTGATTAACTTGATTAGACCCTTTTTCTGAGCAATCCCTCAGAAAATGATATCTGATTTTAATATGTTTTGTATTACTATGTTGAATTGGGTTAGAAGTGATGAACATAGCAGCTGAATTATCAATATGAATTGGTGTTTGAAGGAAATTGTAACCATAATCAAGTAATTGGTTTTGTAACCAAAGTACTTGAGAGCAACCAGCTGAAGTTACTATGTACTCAGCCTCAGCTGTGGACACAGAGACATTTGTTTGCTTCTTGCACTGCCATGAAACAAGTCCTGGTCCTAAGAATTAACATCTACCAGTCATTGATTTTCTGTTATTGTTGCATCCTCCAAAATCACCATCTGAGTATGAGTAGAGACAGAAATCTCCATCTTTTGGATACCACAGTCCTAGAGCTAGTTTCCCTTTTAGATATATGAAGATTCTCTTAACAGCATTCAGATGAGACTATTTTGGATCAGATTAGTACCTGGCATAAACACACACAACAAACATTATGTCAGGTCTACTGGCAGTGAGATACATAAGCGATCCTATCATTGATCTATACAATCTTTGGTCAACTGATTTCCCAATAGGATCAGGCACAATCTTGTTTATTGTTGAAGCAGGAGTTTTGCATGAAGCTGTATCAGCAAGATTGTACTTTTTCAATATTTGATGAATATACTTCTCTCGATTTATAAAAATGCCATCTGTTTTCTGATGAACTTGTAGGCCTTGGAAGAAAGTAAACTATCCCATTGAACTCATCTGGAATTCAGATTTCATTAACTTTTCAAAACTCACACATAGTTTCTTGTTGGTTGACCCAAATATGATTTCATCTACATATATTTGAACAACCAAAAGTTCTTCATGTTCTTGTTTGAGAAAGAGTGTTTGATCAATAGTTCCTCTTTTGTACCCATGTCTGAGAAAGAAAGACGATAATGTTCAATACCACTTTTTTGGTGCTTGATGAAGACCATACAAAGCTTTGTCTATCTTGTAAACTCTATGTGGGTAGTCAGGATCTTCAAAACCAGGAGGTTGAGCCACATAGACCTCTTCATCAATTTTCCTATAAAGGAAAGCACACTTGACATCCATTTGATAGACTGTGAACTTCTTATAGGAAGCATAGGCTAGAAATACTCTGATTGCTTCAATTCTTGCAACAGGAGCAAAATCTTCATCATAGTCTATCCCTTCTTTTTGAGTATATCCTTGAGCAATCAGCCTAGATTTATTTCTCACAATTATGCCTCTGTCATCTAGCTTATTTTTGAAGAGCCATCTTGTTCCAATTGGATGTTGACCTTCAGGCAAATCAACAAGATTCCAGCTATTATCCTTCAGAGCAGCTGTGATATTTGTAGGAACAACTTGAGAAAGAAAACAAGTAAACAAGCAAATGTTTGTAGGCCTCCCTTGGCTTCTTGTGGTTCTTGCATTAGATCTCCAATAATGTTGTTAAAAGGATGAGACTTGTGAATTCTGGTTGTTGAGATAGATTTAACCAGAATGGATGATTCCAAGTTAGACATATCCATTGAAGTGGATGGATTCCGTTGTGATGATGAATTTAAGAAGTAATCAAAAAGTTTTTCATGTTCAGCATTTGAAGTAACATGTTCTTCATTTGGTACATTAGCTGTATTGTGAATGTCTTCCGCAGGAACTTCTACGGAGGTGTTTTGTTCATCCCTATGTGTTACAGGAACATCTACGGATGGTATATGTTAGGCTGCTGACATCTCTTTAGAATGCAAAGGATCATCTCCAATGTTTGGAGCATCTGCTGAAGCATTATTCATATCTCCAGATGAAGGATGATCATCTGCGGATGCAGGATCATTAGCTGCGGATGCAGTGTTCCCATTTCCGGATGTAGATCTATTTTGCTGAACTGGAAGAGCATCATTATTGATATTTATTGTTCCTTGATCCAAGATACATGAGGTTTATGGTCTTGGAGGATCAGCTGATAGTGATACTTCATTTAGATTTGGAGGGACAAATGGATAACATGTATCAGTGGAACCTGCATTAATCAAATAACCAGAGTTAAATAAGTTTGTTAATGCATCTATATCAAACAACCATGATGATCCTTTTACAGATTTGGTAAACACGGATTCATCAAATGAAATATTTGGATTTTCTTCCACAATGTTATGTTGTGGAATGTAAATCTTATATGATTTAGATGTTGAAGAATATCCAACAAAGAAACCATCAGTGGTTTTCTCAGAAAATTTTCCCAATTGTTGTTTTGCATTTAATACAAATACATGACACCCAAAAGCTATAAGATATCCTATGAAAGGTTTTATTTTGAATAAAAGCTCATAAGGTGTTTTATTATGTTCTTTGACAATTAAAGTTATGTTTTGAACATTGCATGCTGTGTTCACAGCTTCAGCCCAAAATGTGATAGGCAACTGAGAGTCAGCTAGCATTGTTCTTGCTGCTTCAATAATGGTTCTGTTTCTTCTTTCAGCAACTCCATTTTTTTGAGGAGTTCTCGGTGTACTGAATTGCCTTGCAATGCCTTTATTCCTACAAAAAGAATCTAAATCAGCATTAACAAATTCAGTCCCATTGTCACTCCTGAAAATTTTAACTTTTAAATCAAGTTCATTCTCTATCTTGATGACAAAGTCCATTAATGTTTCAAATGTTTCACTCTTTTGATTTAAGAAGAAAACCCATGTGAATCTAGTGAAACATCCACTACCACTAAACAATATTGTTATTTTTCAATGCTCATGACATTGATTGGACCAAAAAGGTCCATGTGAAGCAATTTGAGTGGTGTAGTGTTGGTATTGATAATTTTGGATTTATGAGACACTCTATGTTGTTTTCCTTCATAGCATGAAGAACAATGATTTGAACAATAAAACTCTTTCTTTGGCAGTCTAATGACTAAGTCATGTTGCACCAATTTATTCATATTCTTCATGTTGGAATGAACAAGCCTTCTATGCCACAATTGTGATTTATCTTCTGAAGACTTGGATAGCAGGCATGTTTCATGGCTTGTGAGTGTGGTATTGTTCATATCCGAAACATACGTGTTTCCTTTTCTTGATGCTTTAAGAAGGATCCATTCTTCTGGAATTGAAAAACCTGGCTTAAGAATGTAACAATTAGTATTATCAAACAGTGTTGTATAAT
>BJCO01589153.1:0-17252 GCA_018326465.1 Flaveria floridana
GTTTCAGTCTCGGGCCATCTCCTTTCGCCCGAAGGTCTACCCCTTTCCTGTCTCTCCCCATCTCTAACAGCCTTTATCACTTCGGTCACTACAGAAGGTAGGATCGTCTGCATGACCTGATGCACCTCTTCGACCACCGCCTCTTTCACTGAGGCTCTCAAGTTAGCACTCTCATCACCGCCCTCCGGATGAGGGGTTTCGGGTTCCTCATGAACCACC
Organism: Flaveria floridana; assembly: GCA_018326465.1. Lineage (NCBI taxonomy): Eukaryota > Viridiplantae > Streptophyta > Magnoliopsida > Asterales > Asteraceae > Flaveria > Flaveria floridana. Next base: position 220 of record BJCO01589153.1, read on the forward strand.
TTCTCAACTCTAGGTCTTCCTCTTGTGACCCGTGGTTCAGCACCACATCCGCCACCACCTCCACCACGTGAAGCCTTAGAAGATCTACCACCAGCCATCTTCTAACACACTGAAAGATCCAAACACCAACACGGTCATTCAAGGGAATCTCTCAGTTTATATCAAGTATAGTAAGTCCCTAATTACAGTGACCAGTTATGATTAGCCACTTACTTTACTCTTCGTACCCCGAGCATTATCTGTCCTAACTACATCAGTATCTAAATCTGCCAGTAACACATAAACACATAACATGCGCACATAATACCGGTTAACTTTAAGAAAATACCTGATGGCACGCAGCTACTCAGATTGGCATCCCTTCCCTTTCTGTCCCATTTTCAGTTTAAGTTAAGGTTTATTTTGAAAATTTACCCGCTTCACTTAAACTTTGGCTCTGATACCAACTTGTAAGGCTCCGTTCCCGGGCACCTCACAGTTGGTCATTCATCGCACATAAACATTTTAAATCATACATCTATTTTGCAGCGGAATTTAATATTTTCATTAATAACTAAAAACATGTCATTTCATTACAAAACATAGTTTGCTCGCATTACAATACAAAAGTGTTCATATAAATGGATGCCATCCACAAGAGCTGAGTAGCCGGCTCGTGCCATCCTCAGCAACCTTACCTGCCAACTGGAAACACATCAAAGTCAGCGTTGCTGAGTGAGTTCTAGTTTTATATTAAAAACATACTTTTCTTTCGTTAAAACCGTTCTTTACTTCTTTCAAAACCATACTATACTTTCGTATATGATCACACATCATACATACATACACATAGATAATATCATTATTATCTTCTTTTTTATTCATTCTTTATCTTTAACTTTCATTCATTCTCTGACTGTCATTCGTTCATTATCTATCCTTAACTTTCATGCATTCTCTGTCTGTCATTCGTTCATTATCTATCTTTAACTTTCATGCATTCTCTATCTTTCACTTCTATTTAGATCCGGTCAAACTTTACCCTCTTCATGGCATACAGCCATGATTACCGGGTTAAGTGATAAGGATCTCGTTTCATACGTTATCATTATGTTCCTTCCGTTCATTACTTTCATTCGTTCGTTCTTTAGCTTTCATTACGTTCATTAACTTTCGTTCATTTCATACTTTCTTTCTTTCATAATTCTCTTTCTCATTCATCAACTCACGCAATACTCCCGACTCATGTCCAAAGACTGATACTGTGTCGGGGCCTGTAAACAAACCCCCGACTCATGTCCGAAGATTGACACAGTACCAGAGCACGTGATTCGTTCCCCATTCATCTCATCTCACTCTCACGCACTACTCCCGACTCATGTACAAAGACTGATACTGTGTCGGGGCCTGTACACAAACCCCCGACTCATGTCTGAAGACTGACACAGTACCGGAGCATGCGATCCTCTACTCATTCAACTAGATCCTGTCTCATTCAATATCCCTGACTCATGCTTGAAAGCTGATGATGTGCCGGGGCCTGCACACAAACCCCCGGCTCATGTCCGAAGTCTGACACAACACCGGGATACGCGACAAAGATCCTGTTTGAGTCAATCACCTGGATTGAACTCTATTCGAGTCTGTTGCAACACAAAGTTGCTCACCTCACTATCTCATCTCATGCAATACCCCCGACTCATGTCCAAAGACTGATACTGTGCCGGGGCCTGATTAGCAAACCCCCGACTCATGTCCGAAGACTGATACAGTACCGGGATACGCAATCCACTTCTCGTCATCCGTCACTTACATACTCACCATTCATTATCTCACGTGTTTATTCGTTTCGTACTTTATCGTATTCGTTAATGCATGCATTCTTTCATTTTGTTCCTCTTTTCATTATCTTTCACTTTACGTTACATAATACTTTTCATTCATTCATAAACATAACACGTAAAGTTTTGAAAATATAAACATACATCGAAAAAAGGAACATCGACATTTAACAGTCATCAGTCATCACCATCATACAGGGCTATATCATACTTAACATACATACATCATGCATAAACATGCAACACTATCATCATGATGCCTAACATCACTTCTAACGCCTCGACGGCCATCTTACATGTACTTACGGGAACTATCACATCAAAACTTACCTCTGCACTTCCTTCGGAAGTCAGTACTCTAACTATGTTCGTCCCCGGGTACAACAGCCCTGTTTGGGCGAATGGGCACCCTTCAGTCGCATGGCATCCATGCGACTGAACATCATGCGATTGGACCTATGCGGATGAACACCAATGCGGAAGAACACCCAATCGTGCGAATGGACTCTCAATCGTGCGAATGAATACTAGGCGAATGGACCTCATGCGAATAGACCTTATGCGAATGAGCACCTATGCGACTGGACTCTTAGTCGCATGACTCCCCATGCGACTGGACCCCCAGTCGTGCATGACTCCCCATGCGACTGGACCCCCAGTCGTGCGACTGAACCCCAATCGCCCCTCAGTCGGCCGAATGGCCTCCAGTCGGTCGCCTAGCCCTAACTGATGCAGAATGCAGTTCATTCCGAACTACAGCCGCGAACCCTTCCAGACCTCGTTGGAGCTTAAATCAACCCTTCTAATCCATAGGGAAACATACCACGACCTCATTCAAGCCTATCCAAGCTAGAATTCAAGCCCCAAACGAATCATACACATACACGCACATACATAAACGGGTTTTTCACCCAAATGCCCGAAAATAGTTTTCAGATGTGTTCCAGCCTCAAAATCATTCAAAAACGTATAAAAGATGGGTCCTAGAACTCACCTAAACGATCCCGTCAAGTAGAGCTTCGATTTAACCCGCTACACGTCGATTTTGCACTCTCGAACCCGCTTGAACCAAGCTTTCTTCTCCTCTTCTCCTTTTTTCTCTCTTCTTTCTCTCTATGGCTGATGTTTGTGAGTGTGGGGAGAGGGTAAGGGCTACCCTCTCTCTTAAATGCTACAGTTCAGTCGCCTGAGTTCCATGCGTATGGGCGCTTCAGTCGCATGAGCTCCATGCGATTGGACACTCCAGTCGCACGATTTCCATACGTATGGGCCTCCAGTCGCATGATTTCCATGCGTATGGACCTCCAGTCGCATGACTTCCATGCGTATGGGCCTCCAGTCGCATGACACTCCAAACAAAATTTCCGAACGTTACACACGTAAAGCTAGGGGGTGTTTCTAACCCGCGCCTTGGCATTAAAAGGCAAAAGGCATGCGTTTTACCACTAGGGCAATGGTCCTCACACTGAAGCTACCTGGTTTTGTACTCATTGTTTAATTTTATTTTTTTTAAGAATCTAACTGCACAGCTAGTTTGTAGTTAAGGCTTCACGGATGTTGCAATTTAATATTAGGTATAGTTGGCTTAAACATTTTGGTTGTTAACACACACCATTCAATAAGTTCTTTCACGTATTGTAATCACCGAAAACCATAAATTAAACTAGCCAATTTGTAAATAAAGACAATGCATGTGATACTGCAATTACTTAGAATGCGATGAACTAAAACAAAAAATCAAAAGTCCACATATCGTTACCACCACAATGCCTCCAACCCTACTTTTCTATATTAGCACGGACAAGGAAGGCATTTCTAAAACCCTCAAAAAATAAAAACAATTGTTTTTTAGATAAATCAGCTAATTAATTTCTCTATTGGCTAAGTTTGATATCAATCGGTCACATTTACTAGGCAAAATTTAAAGAGAAAGCACATTTCTCTTACATTGTGTTCCCGAGTTTACTTAATGAGAGAAAAGAAAAGAACTTTTTTTATTTTCTTTTATTTTTCTTTTTTTCTTTTTTTTCTTTTCTCTTTGTTTCTTTCTGATTTGCAATGATTAATTTTTAGTTTTCATTTTCATTTAATTTTTTTTTCCTCTCCTTAAATGAACTGGAAATAAACTTTCTTATTTTACTTTTATTTTCTTCTATTAAAATAAACTCAAAAATACAATTTTATTTTCTTTTTTTTATTATTAAATAGCTTGAAAACATAACATTAATTAATGACTAATATATGAAATATACAAAGTTCTTGAATAGAAAATTGTAGTCAAAACTCGGAAATAAAAGTGTAAAACCACTTCTCTTTGTAACAGTGAAAAAGGAACAAGAAGCTATGGAGAACAAAAACGGCTCGAAGATGAACATCGCCATCGTTCATCCTGATCTCGGAATCGGTATGCACACAACCTCTATCAGATTAATATTATTCTTCTTTTATATTGTTTGAATTTGAATCACTTCAATACCGATGATGTCGTTCGATCCAATGTTTGAGATCGATCTCTACAATCTCCATACGAATCGTTGTATTCCTCTATGTGTTTTGCATAATCGCTTCCACGATGATAGATTGTTCTACTGTGAAACTGTAATAACATGTTAACATGAAATTTGATCCTCTCCTGCTATAAATCACTGTACAAATCTCTACATACGTGATCTGCGGGGTTCGAATCAATTTAGGGCTTTTTCTGAAACTTTCATAGATTACAACCTCAACTTCCGTGATTTTTGTGGTTTAATTGTTTGATTGTTGGCCTTAATATCATATTATGTGTTTTCCTGTTAATTAGGAGGAGCTGAAAGGTTAATAGTTGATGCAGCAGTGGAACTTGCATCTCATGGTCATAGTGTTCACATTTTCACGTCTCATCATGATAGAAATCGCTGTTTCGAGGAGACACTTGCCGGTTAGCAAGTTTGTTTTCTCATGTTTGAAAACCTTAAATACATTGCATTCAGTTTCACATGTGTGTTCTTTTGAATATCCAGGTTCATTTGCAGTTACAGTGTATGGTTCTTTTCTTCCCAGGCATATCTTTTATCGTTTTCATGCAGTATGCGCGTATATACGTTGCATTTTTGTTGCTCTGTGTGTGTTGTTCAAGTGGCCATCTTTTGATGTTGTAATTGCTGATCAAGTGTCAGTTGTTATTCCAATTTTAAAGCTGAAAAAATCTTCTAAGGTTAGTATTTGCATTTTGGCATTTAGAATGTAAACTAGTGTTAAATCATAAATGCCATATAGTGTTTATTAATCGATTTTTTTCGTTCAATATAGGTTGTATTCTACTGTCATTTTCCTGATTTGTTACTGGCCAAACACACGACTCTTCTTAGAAGAATATATCGGATGCCTATAAACTATTTGGAACAATTAACAACAGGGATGGCAGATTTAATTCTTGTTAACAGCAAGTTTACAGCATCCACTTTTGCTGCAACATTTAAGCATCTTGATTCTCAAGGGATAAAACCAGCTGTGCTTTACCCTGCAGTAAATGTGGATCAATTCAGTCAACCGAATGCCTATAAGTAAAGCGTACACACACTCTCTTTTTGTCCGTTGGTGTCTTTTTAGTATGAGGTCGACTGACCATATATTTATTTTTTTGATGTATTTAGTGTCTTAGTTTAGATTTTTATTTTTGCAGGTTGAATTTTCTTTCAATTAACCGTTTTGAAAGGAAAAAAAATATTGACTTGGCAATATCAGCATTTGCAATCCTTGGCTCTCCCGACGCGACATTGACCATTGCAGGCAAGTTTATTTGAATTCTTAATCCAGTTGACAAGTTGCACTTGTTGTTTCTAATTTTCTATAACTAAAGTAATATCACCATTCAAATGTTTTGGCATATACATTTATGTGTACCAAATTTCTTATGACATGAGCCTAGCTGTACTTTTCTGCTGCTATATATGCTAAAGATAGGAAATTTGTGTGTATTTTTTTGATCTTATGTTACATATTTTTGTATAGGTGGGTTTGATCAGAGATTGAGAGAAAACGTTGATTACTTGGAGCAGTTAAAATTCTTGGCAGAAATTAAAGGGGTGTCTAAGCAAGTCAAATTCATAACGTCTTGTCCAACTGCCGAGAGAAATGCCCTTCTGTCTGAGTGCCTATGCGTCATATATACCCCAAAGGTGTCATAAAGACCTCTAATTTCAATATCTGAAATACATATATTCTATTTTCTTATAAAATTAAGATTAGGCCCACAAATGATAGAGCTCAAAAATAAAGGTAAATGGTGTGAATGGATAGCGTCTAAAGTTTTAAACGCCATCTTGTATAATTGGCACGATCTACGAGATGTTGCAATTTTAACTGATATGTGTATGGATTGGTCGGATTTGAGTTTCTTTGCATCACAACTGGGTCGGTCAAACGGGTTGAAAGTTGTCCGAAGTGTATTTGTGCTTACAACCTCCTAAATCGCTATATTCAAACATTGCTATTATAGTATGATTATTGTAACAGTATTAGGTTTTGTACTTGATACGTTTATTATTTATATAACTCTAAAAGAGGACACGAAAGTGTTTTTTAGTCAACGTAATCGTTTCAGTCGTGCCACCTACAATCTTCTAAAGATTTTAAACTGTTATTTGTTCATACGTATTGAACTGCATTTTGGTGTGATTGTAAATCTCAGGATGAACATTTTGGGATAGTTCCACTTGAGGCGATGGCAGCCCATAAACCTGTGATAGCTTGCAATAGTGGTGGCCCGGTGGAGAGCGTGAAAGATGGAGAGACAGGGTTCTTGTGTGACCCGACCCCACAAAGCTTCTCATTGGCCATGGCCAGGTTCTTAAATGATCCCTCATTGGCAGAAACAATGGGGTCAAAAGCCAGAGCACATGTTGCAACATCATTCTCTACGAAAACTTTTGGCAACCAATTAAATCAATATGTCATGGATGTAGTGGGACCACGCAAACGGTCTAAATCAGAATGAAGAAAGATGATGTTGTCAGGCTGCACTATTGATCTTCTAGTTGACCATTAACCTTCAGTTGTGACATGATTTTAGAAGCCTTTTGATCCATCTGATGTGTGAGTTTCCATAATTTTGTTCATTAGAAAGAACCATCACAAGTATATTAAACTTTAGAGAAACCCAAAAACAACGCTCAAGTAGTAAGTAATTATCAAAATCTGGAATATTATTTTTCCCACAAACAATTCCAATTAGAATACTATGGCAAGTGCAACCTTTTTCATGTGACATTTACAGTACATTATTTTTGTACAATTGAATGACCGGCTCCAAGCCTACTACCGACGGCCCCCCTAGTTTGCAAGGCTAATCTGCATGGGTGCATGGCTTGAGGATACGTGCACGTATCACTTTCTAGGTGGAACCTTGGTTGTATCCTTGAATAATCTTCCAGCGCATCTCCTTTTAACAGTTTTTATGCATTATAGTGAAGTTGTGTTACACCAGACCGAAAGAGCTAATCATGTACCATGTCTAAGTCATATATCTTTGTCTCAAACCGCTCAAAAAGCTCAAAACAACAAAGCTCTGGTACGAATAGAAAGGTCGTTACCTTGGAACATACCTACATGGCCTATAATCTCTTACCTACTTTAAATCCACGAGGGTGATGGTCGAATAACACTTCCCGTGGATGTGCTATAGTTCCTACTTACGGTCCAAAGTATAGGTAAACACGCGATCAGAACTCTTACCTTAATGTTGCAACCATGCTTTAAGAAGCGCACTTAAGACGAAGAGAAGTTGTCTCATCCCTATGAATCTTATCTTGTACTGTAAACAACATAGCAAAGGACGGTGAAAAACTATAATAGAAATGTTTAATAAGGACCATCATGAAATTGTCTCATCTACAATCACGATTGTTTCATTCATATTGGACACAATTAAGAACAAACCTAAATATTTGAGACATGATTATCGTGCCATATGAAGTGGTGTAGGAATTTATGTTTGTTTGGATTTTCCCAAATAGGCTTTCAAATCGTGATCACGCTTTCATATTGAAGGTACTTTAAAAATCTATAATATTATAAGACGGTTGTAAATTTTATATGTACCAGGAATCGTATAAAACTATAACTTCAAATGACCAGATGAGTCGTTAATGTAAGCGTCAAAATATTACATTGATTAGCTGCACAATAGTATCTGATCAACTGGTGGCTATACAGTTTGACAACTATAACCATTCACAACTGCTTTATTAGAAACACATTCGTTACTATCGAACTTTATTTACTATTGTACAACTTTCAATACCAATGCCAAAGTTGCCATCTACGGCCAAAGTTACTATCGAGGTTCAGTTGCTATCGAACTTCAGTTACTACCGAAATTCATTTCCAAGTAACTTTCCCACCATTTGCGATTTTCAATGCACTATAGCATGTCAAAATAATAATTTCCCAAGCTGACATGGTGGCTTGACCCCAGCCCCTCTCCCTCGTGTATTTGGTCTTTAAGTTCTATTCGTTTGAGAATTTAAACATGTTGTATGTGATTTTCCGTGTCCAAGTATCATTCAAACGTGCATCATAAAAGTGATTATCAAATTCATATTAGGCAATTCTCCAACAAGTTTTCTTCTATTTGACTTTTGAATTAAATTCATAAGTGGGCCTTGATATGATAGTCCGCAGGTGATGTGTAGGGTAACGTTATTTGTCCAATGTAGGTGAAGCCTTGAAGCATTAGTGCTAACTGCCCTATTAGTATGTTTTATTTCTTGCCTAATATCGAAGTAAAATTTATATGCCTCAAACTTGTTTCAATATATTGTGTTTGCTTTTGTGACGTATGCTTAATTGCTTTGGTGAGGTATGCATTATTATTCTGATTATTATGAGTATGTTATTGTTTATGTGATGTATGCGATGTATGCAATATAATCTGGTAATTTTGTGTATAGACATGCAGATCAATATAGAAAACTCTAGTGTGATGTATGCCTATATGATATATGCTTTATAATCTCGATGTTATCGTTGTCGAGCGGGGGTCTCTTTGGAAGCGGTCTCTCTGTCTCCCAAGATAGAGGAAAGACTAGCCATCACCTACCCCTCCTAGACCCTACTCTCAGTAGGACATATTGGGTATGTTTTTTTGTTTGTTTATGTCCTAATCTCCTATGCGATAGACTCATGGTGGTGTTTTCAAGTATAGGTGCAAGCCACAATTAGCTTTTTGGTTTTCACCTACTTCGCATGGTGACGTTTTGAATTATATTCAAGATGTCAACATGCTAAACATTGGTAAATATCAAGTTCTCAAGAGAGATTATACCTCTACCAACAATCTTACCCTTTTAGTTTTCATTGAATTTGAGGACCAAACTTACAATATGTCAAATCACATGAACCATTTCTTTTTAACAAACTCAATCATATGAATTGAACCATAAAATTTAGTTATTACTTGATCTTTTCTACTTAAATGGTTTCACATGGTGAACTAACTTTATATATTTTAGACCTTTGTCGTTTAGCAGCCTCACTTCTTATCTTAGTATTATATAAAGTAAGTATGAGGTCCCTACTCGAGCTACCACTTAATATTGGTGCCATTGACTTCTATCTTTATATTGGGATCATATCTTATTTAATAAATATCAAACATGCTTTAAAGACGATGGTCGAATAAATGTTTTGTATTGGTTGTAAAATTTGGAACAAACATAAATCAAAATATATTTAGCCTATAGAAATTTGGAGGGGGTGAATAGGTCTTTTTCAAAAACTTGTTATTTTAAAATCTTTAATTAAGGAAGAACACATGCTAGTACTAAGTAGAATATGAAGAATTTGAGTTGGAGGAAAAGACAAAAGCTATTTGTAGGGACTCAAGCGAATGTGAACTAATCCACTCTATATTATCTTTCCGATCTTTCAATCGAAAGTTTGTTCTACTAGTCATTTTCCTAAAATGATATGCATCATCAATACAACGTCTCACCAGCTAGTTTAAAGTAGTGATCACCTTCTTTTACACCATATATCAAAGTGTGTTGTTACATATCTTCAAACTATCACTTCATCAAGATTATGAATCCTTAACACTACATCAAGATTATGCTAAGTATAAGGAAGGAACACCAATACAAGAAGTAAGATGCACTAGTTATTTCACTCTCCCTTTTGTTTTGGCTTTATTAATCTTGAAACTTTGATCTCTTCTTTGATGCATACGATGATCGCAAGAGAGAGAAACACTTTAACATTAATATTAAAAAGTTATATAGGTGGTCTCGGGCTCTTGACAACTCGGGTTCTTTCACGGTTGAGAGCATAAAGTTGGCTCTTCAGACTCATAATACTTTTGCACTAGACTTCAAGTTCTTTTGGAATAATTGGGCGCCTAAAAAGGTAAACGTTTTACTTTGGAGGGCTAAAGTGGAATGAATCCCCATTCTACTCTCATTGGCTGCTAGAAAACATAAATGTGGATTCAACCCTGTACGCTATTTATGGTGATTACTCGGAAACCACGGAGCACAACTTTGTTAGCTGCTTGTTAGCTCGGTCAATATGGCATGAATTATCATGTCGGTGTAATATTGTTTGCCTTTAATCTTTGGGACCTGCTGAATGTTTACGAGTATGTTCATGGTCACCCAAAAAGGACGAAAGCATTCCATTTCATTGTTCTCACGACCTGCTAGTGCTTATGGAAGACGCGGAATGACTTAATCTTTAATCAAAAGGTTGTCTCTTTAGGAAACTTGGTGGAAGAGATTAAAGTTCTTAGCTATCTTTGATTCAAGACTCCTAAACTTTTATAACATGTGTTTTTAGACATGTAGATTATAACTTGTAGGTGGATTAAGAAAATAACTAGACAAGACTTATCTTCATTTTAACCACACACCATGTGCTTTAATCGTCTGAACATAAGTTTCCTAGTAATTTAATTTTATAAATGTTTGGTTTTCAAATTGACTTGAATATTTCATAAAATGTAGTGTTTATCTTATATTAATTCACTAATATAATTTTGTAGACCCGATATGCTCATCAGCCTCCTTGTGTTGAATAAACTTGAATCATAACGAGTGGTATATGCTTATAACACAGATTAATAACTTTATCATCATCAAAATAAGGATTAGTGACTTTCAATAATTTGCCAACCATTGTTTTCCAACATCGTCAATTAAAGTTTCAATCCCCCGTAACATATAAGCACAAATTCAAAAGGACGGCACAAGAAAAGACTTGTGGAAGTTGAATTATATTTTTCTTAAAATTTTCTTTCATGAGTTTTATCGTTCATTTAAACATATCAATTTTATCTTCAGTCTCTTAACTTGTTAGCCATTAAATTATAATTTATGAAATACTCAAGACCTCATGAGATAATAAACTCCAAATAATTTCATAGTTAGGTTAGAAAAATCTTAAGCAACTTGGTGATATTATTAAATAATGTCCAACCCTGGAAAAGGTGTAGCTCGAGCATGTAAAGCGAGAAGAATATTAAACATTTTCTCATTATCGTAAAGCACTTTCAAACATTTTAAAAGTTGAATTCTACCAAGTAGATCAATTTCATTTAAACCTAAACAAAGAATTTGTATCCTTGCAAAAAAAAAGGGTGAAAAACAACTAGATAGCGACTATATAACCACTGAATAACGGTCAAAAGCTAAATGTTCGGAACCAATTCTAAATTGTTTCTTTCAGGTCGGTTCCTAACCAGTTTTATTGAAACCGCTCTCAACCTTATAAACATTAATTTTTGTTTTACAGTTTTCAACTCCGCAACAACATGAGGTTCTGATACCAGTTCAAAACAAAGATTTATACAAAACCAATATTTTAATACGAATATAGGCTGAAATCAAATGGAAGCTAGCCATCAAACAAGATTTAAACCAAGTTTATCAGCATGATAACTTTTAGTACAGTGAAACAAATCTTAAACTGTGAGAAGCAGTTTTGTTTTTTTCTATTTTAGAAAAAAAAAATAATCCTATTTAACAATAAAATTACAATAATACACATTCCTCTATTATAAATTTAAAAAATCAATTTAAGATTAAATACCTTGACGACTTTCATCCACAAGTGCCAATGTCAACATTTCTGTGCAGAACTGATCATCCGGATTAATCCATAATGCCTGCTCATACAAAAAAAGTTGGTTGCATTTGCATATGGTAAATACTGAAGCTAATCTGATTGTTCTTAATATAATCAAAATTGAACCAGATTACCTTATGATAGTATGTAATTGCATCGGTATAATTATCCTGTTTACAAAATAAAAACCCATAAACAAAAATGAAGATTAACATCTCATTGCATTTCAGTTCTCAAAACTAGAAATTTTAGTACAGCTCTGGTCGAGCTGACCCACAAACACTTGTTCATTTTTTATATTATTAGACATTATCTGTTGCATATGATTACAAAACTATATGTTATGATAATTAAACTTCAACTATATCATATATTATCTTTATCTTTATACTCTAATAAAAGGGTAGATACGAGGAACACGTGTCAGCACCACAATCCTTTTCTTTAATTTTTTCCCGTTTATCTCTCTTATTAAATAATCACCTTAATTACTAATAATATAATTTAATATTTTTTAGATTAAAATAGTTTTAATAAATTAAGAAAGAGATTTTTATTAATGTTATTTTCTAAATAAACATTTTTTATAAAATCAGAATCTTTTCTAAAACATCAAACTTTTTAAAAAAGCAAAATATTTTAAAATTGATGGTTTTAAAAAATAAAACTTTTATAAATAAAAAATAATTAAAATTGAGAATTATAATAAGAAAGTGTTTAGAGTATAAACTTTTTTGAAAGTGTTTGTTTTGAAATAAAATTTTCATTCTGTTTACAATAAGAAAGATTTCAATTGTATATTATCTTACAATACCGTTTTATAATTAATATTTTTTTATAATAATTAATATTTTATTTATTCAACCCGTGTATTACATGGCTTTACTAAAGCTATACATAATAAAAGAAAGGGGTTTTGCCACTTGTCATCATATTATTATATTAAGCACCCTTTGACACATGTCAAATTCTTAAACAAATATTGCCAGTTGTAATCATATTAAACGCTCTTTTAAACTCCAAAAATTTCTCTTAGTTTGTTTTTTTAAAATAAAAAGCTTCTAAAATTCAAATTAATATCATTTATATTTTAAATTCAAATAAATGTTAAAATGGAAAACATTATTTATATTCCTCATAATTTATTTTGAGAAAATAAAAAGCCATTTTATAGTATATGTATAGTGATCTTAAACCAAAATTATGGTAAACAAAATCTGAGTTTTCAAACATAATGTTAAGAGATTAGTTTTTCATAATTTAATTTTATATATAATCACAATACAACTTAAGTTAACATGTTTCTTCACGTTGACAGCTTAGTTTGTTATAACATTTTATCAATTTTATGTTTTAACAATTTATTGGCTTTTAAGCTATATATATTGCCACATGGCACGCTCTCAAAAAGTTATTGTCACGTGCCATTCATATAGCAAAAAATTGGTTTAATGAAAATTTTGCATCACTTCAATTTTGCAACCTTATGTATCATTCTTATATATTAGAAGATTATTAGTATTAATTCTTAATTTTTAATTTTAAATATTTATTATAATATTTTTTTCAATCTATCTAACACATGGACATGGGACACTGGTATACTATATACATACTAAACTCAATATCATATATGCCCTTACTAGATTTAAAGGTGTCATATAGATCCAACGGTTAATATAGAAAAACACTGCTCGACAGGTCCTGATAACTTTTAAGGTAGTGACCATTACCCTTGTTCTTATCCTATCTAAAAGTTTCTTATTTATCCAGTTCATTATCGCATTTTAATAATTTTAATAATGATATATAAGAAATTATGCAAACTAAATTTTCAAAACAAATGGCAAATCTTCCCGTTTTTGCAAAGACCAAAATCAGAATTATAGAAATACACCACTTGCGACTAGTTGTTGCTACATATTGTCTAACACTATAGAAAGGTCCAAGTGTCCAACCAATTTCACTTAAAGAGGGTAATCTGGTTATTTTTTTAAGTCAACACACATTACTCACCATGGTCCATTTAACAAGTTTTTGGTATGAAAAAGGCTAAGGGGCACACACTGGCTTCAAACAAGACAAGATTTAAGGAGGTAAATTTTGCATGATTTCAATTCATATGATGCAAAACATTAAAAGCAATTTGTTTGATTTTGATTTGAATATATAAAATCAATTCCATCATACTTACTAATTAAGACCCATGACCCATGACCCAAAACCATAGATTTCCATCACATACTACCCGTTTTGATCTGCTACCAAAAACTAAGTGTTCTAAATCACATCCTACCCGCTACCCCTCTTGAGTATATCGGTGAAACAACTGTTTTAATCAACATGGCTTTAAGGTCACAGCAGAATGGCAGCTTAAGATGATCAATCGTGGAAAAAAGAAAAAAGACTGAGCATCTTTTGTTTATAGGTGGGAGTAGAATAAGGTTGTATTGGTAGGTAATTCCTTACTTCATAGTTAAGTGTTTCAGCCACGATTAGATTAGTCATTTGGATAGATGATATAGTTTAACTTTAGCAAGGATACATATGATGGATCCTATGAACTTTTGTTGGGCAAATATGATATTTCGGACAACTTTCAACCCGTTTGACCTGCATGACCCTTGGAGTCTTTACCTTTTAAGTTACTTCTATTTAAAAACAAATTTACCCACTAGATTTAGAACCTAACCTGAATCAACCCATTGCCATTTCTAGCCACAATCTAAAAGGCCATGTTACCTGCAGGTGATATGTGTACGCTAAGCCTGCATATGTGCTTAAGCTTCTTGTTGACAGTGCAAGGGCCTTTTCATAATATGTGATTGCTTCACTGTACCTCCTGATACAGAGTTATACAAAAATTAGAACGAGTGTTCAAACAGTCACAAACCATTAAATCCTGAGTTTAGGAGGAAAAAAAAAGTAGACATACTTCAATTTTCTTAAGGCGTGAGCAAGATTAACCACAGTTGATTCCCACATCTCACTTAATGGTGATGGTATGTGAACCAAAGTCTTTTCAAACCACCATACTGATTTATTATACCTAAAAAAAGTTTTACATGTGTTTTCATGCAAATTCCCATAGCAGTATTATGGATCAAGTTGAAGACATGATACTCACTCTTTCATGTTATAAGCAACAACCCCAAGTTCATTATATACAAGTGGATCCGAAGGGCATATGGCCTTCGCCTGCATGAAAAACTGTAATGAATACCAAATAAGAAATGTATTAGGTTCACCATCATGTAGCTTTTGGGTTTGGTATTTACTGTTACATGTTGGCATGAATTTGACACCCCATAACTATTAAAGTAAAGTGGGGAAAAGCATGGCCATTAGGGGTCAAAGTCATCATTAAGAACCTGATCAGCAAGTTTGAAGCTGTGGGTACGCATGTATTCCATCCCAATATACAGAGCAGGTAAGTGACACCTGTCAAAAATAAAAAAAAAACAAGATTTAGTCTGTAACAAAAAGTACATGATTTACATATTATGACAACCTTAAGACTGCAAAGGCAAGATCTAAAATTTAGGGTTTCACATATACACATCCTTCAAGACATGACAAGCAAAGAATTGACACATTCCAAGTTTCCAACATATTAAATCGTTTAAGAATCTAATTAAGTTCCCTGCATCGGATGGTTTACTTTTTAACATAAAAAAAACAAACATGCAGGTGAACTGAGAAAAAACCATCACAAGCAAGATGAGTATTTCAAATAAAAGAAAATAATCAAAAAAGGAGCATTACCCAGGAAATAAACGAGCAGCAGTACGATAACCTGACATAGCTTGGTCACCTTCTTCTTTGGCTGCATAGGCATTCCCAAACCCTATCCAACCAGGAGCAAATGTTCCATCTAAGCTAGTGGCCTTGCTGTCAAATAAGAAGATAGCATGTGTCAGTAATTTTAAATTTATTACAGATCAGTGGGTTAAAAACATATATAACAAATAATTTGATAACAGCTGTATATTACCTGAAATAGCGACGTGACTGATCATACTTCTTGATACAATAGTAGTAGCAACCAACAGCAAACCATGATATCGCCCTTAGAGAAAGCAAATGATAAATTAACAGCATTTATGATAGAAAGGAAAGAACTGAACTTTTATAAGGTAAAACTTGAAAAAGAAAGAAAAATTAAGCAAGTAAACATTTTCTTACTTTTGAGGATAGTCCTTGACTAAGTTGCAAGACATAAGATAAAGCTCATTTGAGTGTCCAAGTTCCATAGCTGCTGCTATATGAACCAAGGTACTTTTAAAATGGAATGGATCCTTCTCAAGCAATCTGAATATTTAAAAACAGCTTTGTTAACATATCAAGTGCAATTTATTAGATCCTTTCTGTCAGATAGCGCACGACTTACATTGAAGTCAATTCAAAACATTTCTGATATTCACCGCATTGATGGTAGTATTCAGCTTTGCAAGCCAAAAGATCTGTGTTGTTTTTTAGTGTACATATCATAGACCCCTTTGATGGTTTTGTGCTAATATCTTCATTCTCAAGTTTGTTAAATTTCTCTTCTACAACATTTGCTTTTTCATACTAAACAGAAATAAAAACAAGTAACTGAGAGAAATCACAAAAGATGACATCACTAGAATATCACATAAAGTGTTCTGAATATACATGTACCTTTTTTATTAAACATGAATAGAATGAAGAAAGCCAACCATCTTCTTGAGCAAACTGCAGAGATGAAAGAAGACTTTTCTCTGAAATAGAATACCAAATCAAACAAAGACATGGTGACCACTGTTATATCAAAAATTAATAGAAGGAAAACAATGTAAATGAATGTTTGTACACAAAATCTTATCTCAGCAGATACACTGGAAATTTGAAAAGAAAATAAAAAAGATCAGATGGGGTGAGTAGGTGGCATTAAAAAACATAATCTGCTATTGAGTGCAGATAAGCTACCTTCTTCGCATGTCAGCATGTGATTCTCAATAAGGCATTCCAGGGCCTATAACAAAAAAAAAAGATGCACAAAGAAATAAATTGTTACAAAACAGTGATGATGGGGAATTGTAATTATTAAAACAGAAAGATGATGATGAGCAGGAGAAAACAATTACACAT
>BJCO01591611.1:0-10129 GCA_018326465.1 Flaveria floridana
TTTTGAATGAAGTCAATTGTTTATTTCAAATTCATATAGTGTCGTTCGATATGACTATGTCTGAGATCCTAGTATGTCACACGCCTAACGGTAAAACCCCGTTCGTGGAAATCGAGGGTGTGACAAGACGTTTTACAAAGTACTGAAACATAAAAGGAAACTACTGACAAGAAACTACTGAAAGGAAACAACTGAAAAGAAACTACTGAAAAGAAAACCATCACAACAACTGAAGAATACTTCTTCAGGTGTTGTGACAAACTCTAAAGTCTTCAGTACTTGACTTCAGACTTGAACTTCAGTTGTTGTCATCAGTTGATGTCTTCAGTTGTTGTCATCAGCTGATGTCTTCAGTTGTCTTAAGTCTTTGTACTTCAGCTGATGAAGTCTTCAGTACTTTGATCTTCAGCTGATGAAGTCTTTAGTACTTTGATCTTCAGCTGATGAAGTCTTTAGTCTTTGTCAATAGCTGATGAGGCCTTCAGCAGTTGTTGTGATGTCTGTGGGACTTAAAGGTTTTTCTGATCTGGCTCATTGGTTCTTTTGGTCCAACACTTAAGATTTTGATTTTCAAATCTAGTTGATTTTCAATTTTAGTGATAAACTCCATTTATGTTTCTGATGTTTCACTTTTCTACTTTAAGAAAAAGACCAAAGTAAATCTAGTGAAATTATCAACAATCACCAAACAGTATTGCCTTTTGTCAATGCTCATCATACTGGTTGGATCAAAAAGATCCACATGAAGCAGTTTAAGTGGTGTTGTGTCTTGATTGTTTTGGATTTATGTGAAACCCTATGGTTTTTCCTTAAAACATGATGAATAATGATTAGAACAATAGAATTCTTTCTTTGGTATGCCAATGATTAAGTCATTTTTTACCAGCTTGTTCATGTTCTTCATGTTTGAATGAACCATCCTTCTATGCCAAAACATATGTGTTTCCTTTTCTTGATGCTTTAAGAAGGATCCAATCTGCCAGAATTTGAAAACCTAGATTAAGAATGTAACAGTAAGTGTTATCAAATAAAGTCGTATAATTTTTATCATAAATTTGAGAACACACAGTAAATTGTATTATAAGTTTTGATAATAGTTTACTTTCTCAAATTTGAGTACACCATTTATTACCATTCATTCACCAATAATTTTACCTCCCTTCTTGTCCCCACCAAATGCTACATATGAAGCATTTATATGTTTGAAATCATGGAGTATAGAACAGTTTCCTGTCATATGCCTGGAACAACCACTGTCAACATACCACTTGTTGTCATTCCTCCATGGATGTTCCTGCACATATGATGAAATCAATTAGAGTATGGAACCCAAGCCTTAATGATATTAGGCTTGCCACTTGTGTCTAAAATTATTACTCCCTCGTGAATAATTTGAGATGTTTCAGGTTTGATTTTAGAATCAATTGATTCATTATGTTTTGTTAGAGGTGAGGATGATTCTATTGAAGATGGAATTGAAACACTTTTTTCTTATTGCACAATCATTTTTTCCTTCACCTTTTCCTTGTGTTCCTTCTACTTTGAACTTGTTGATGAACCTGGATTGGAGAAAGTTTAAAATATTTTGATTTTGATTGTGGTAGATGAGTACCCTTTTCAAAATGATCATAGTAGGCTTCATCAGGTGTAGTTGTCTTCTCCTTCAAGTCTACCTTCTTGTGAGGTGCTTTGTGTTGAGAATGTTGCTTCTCCTTCTTCTTCTTTGCTTTATCATTAGCAGATGTTTACGTATTTGCCTTTGGCATCTTTTGTTTTGGGTACTGCTTTTTGAGCCTTGAATCATTTTGGCTGTCACTAGATTATGAGTCTGATTCAACATGCTCAGATTGCTACTTCTTTGTGCTTTTTGTTTTCTTCTTCTTGTTGAAATAACATTCATGCGTAGAATGTTTATTCTTGTTACAAATAGCATAATGCTTGTTAAAGTAACAATCAGAAGTCATGTGATTGTTCATGTTGCATATGGATCAATAACTACTGAAGTAGCATTCATCTGTGTTATGATTATGCATGTCACACCACTTGCAGTATTTCTCTTTAGCTTCACTTACTTAGTCAATCACTTTCTTCTTCTTTGATTGCTTTTGTTCCTTCAACTCTTGTTCAAATTTGGCAGCTGATGAATACTTGCCATTCCCAGACGTGATGTCAAAGTGTTCTTGTTTTGCAGCAGATGATTTCTATTACTGAGGATTGACAACTTTCTCTTGCTTGCTTTTCTGTTTGATGATTTTTGGTTCAGCTGATTTCTTCTTCCGTAGAAGTTCTACTGATGATGTTCTCTTTGGCTTTTCTACGGAAGGAGATTTTTGCTGCTTGCTAAGCTCATGAATTCCTTCTTTCAATTGAGCTAACCTCTTATAGATGGTCTTTAGTATGTTTCTTTGCTTGGGAGGTTAAGGTAGCTTAATCTCCTCAAGAACTTTGGGCATGATAGGTTCGACTAAAACATTCTTTCCCTTACCCAAACAATCATCTTTTTGCTCATTATGTTCATCAAACTCATTCAAATCATCATACTCATCAAAGTCAAATTCTGATTCAACTTGTTTTAAAACATCTAATTCAGAAGACTCAGTTTCACTCACCTCAGAATCATCACCATTTACCAATTGATTAATTTCAGATTTTGGTTCATTTTTGGTGCTTGGCACAAAATGGTTTGATAGACTTTTCATCATAGACTCAGGTAAAGTGGTATAGTTATCATTCAGTGCTGGTACAACAACATTAAAACACAACCCATGCATGTTCTTTGATTCAATATGAGAATTTAACAGTTTCTCATATTGCTGAGATGATAATTGAAACTTATGAAATTTCACTTCAATTCATTCATGACCAGACATTCATTTGTTAAAGAGGTTGTCAGATGCTTAACTTGGGCTTTTAGATTGTAACTTTCAAAAACAAGTTTATCCAAATCTTTTTATAACGAGGTGATTTTGATCTAATATAATTTATGTTCTCTTACATGAGATTTATTTAAAATAATTGTTTCTTTTACTTTGTTATCCAGTTGTTGAGCATGGACTCTATATCTTTCTACCTCTTCAACACAACTGGATGAACACAATCTATCCCTTACCTCTGTTGCCATGGGTGGGACTTTGTTCTCCATGTTGTCAATCAATGCTTGATTTTCTTCTAAAACTTTCTTCTCATACATGCTCCAATCACAAGTTCCATCTTATAGAATGATCAACCCAGTTTTTTTGGTTTTGCTTGTACCTGCTGATGAACCTATGGCTGGTCAGGATAAGTTTGTAAGTTAAGGCTGTTTGAAGGTTCTTTGATTTGCTGATTGTTGTTGTGGCTAGTGTTATTGAGCTTGTCTCATGTCATTTGCAGAATGCTGATTGCATTCTCTTGAGAAGTGACCATACACTTGTTTTGTTTTAAGGTTCCTTGATTTGCTGAGATCCACGGATGCATGAGTCCTTGTTCTATTTCAGCGGAACATCTACGGAAGTACAAATTGTTCATCTCTAGATAGTCTTACACTTGTCAATTTCTAAAATTAACACTCAGATGTTTTCCTACAATTACACATATAAATCAACAAACATAATTATTAGGATTAACCAATACATATACTGCATACAAAAAGATAAAATGTACAAGAGTTTATTAGAAGAGATGATTAAAGTTCTAAGCCTATACAATGAATCTAGACCTATTGCATCTAGACCTAACAAAAACCCTAGCACCCACTGTGACTTGTTTACCAACAATCAATATACAATGCATTTATGAGTATTATTTCAGCATTGAATGTTCTTTGATTCTGTATTTCCGCTACTTAATCATTGACTCAATCATCATATCTAATCCTTGTTGAAGTCACATCAACAGAGAATTTCATTCTCAGACCTAGTCAAAAGTTGCAGACGTGGATTTTTGAATGTTTGATTCACCGAGCCTAAGGGGAGATTATAGGGATTGAACCTAGAGGTGCGGGAAATCAAAACAAAATTTAAAAGAAGTATTCGTGCAAGAACATTGTTTTCGTGCGGGAAGATAGTTCTATCGCGAGAACCTTTTGGTTTTAGTATAAAAATAGATTTTGATGTTTAGTTGTTAGAACACTTGAAATCACAGTTATGTAATTAAATTTTATAGAGTGAGTGAAATACGAAGAAGTTATTTACTTATGCTTGTATTCATTCTTGATCTCTTTTTTTCTTGTTAATCTAACATCCGTGTTCGATTCATTCTGTGTTTCATTCACGAGATCTATCTTACTTGAGTTCTAACGATCTTACAATTATTGTGACTGGGTAAGAATCAATAGGATCAAATGTATTGAAATATTATAATGATTAATTGTAGCAGAATTACAACAATCCATGATCAAAAGGAGTCTAAATACTCATAAAATGCTTGTATATTGATGATTTGATTCAATAATACAAAGAGGGTTTTCTGTTGTTTAGGGTTTTTCAGAAGTTTCAAAATTGCAAAAACTTTATCTATTTATAGAACTTACACAGTGACATGTACATTTACTTAACTACCCAAACATAAAATCTAGGATTGACTATGTAGGAAGTACGAAATAACTGTATAAGCAATTGTTATTTTCTTCAATTGCATTTGTGTTAACATATCCGCATTAGACTAATACGGGTGTCTAATACTTAGCTGAATTTATTCTTTTCAACATAAGTGTTTGTTTTGTGTCACCCACATTAGTCTATGCAGGTAGACAAATGCTCATCGTCATTTGTCTAAGTCACCCGTATAAGACTAATACGGCTGCAAAATACTTGGCCTTTTTCTTCATTCGCATTTCTTCATACTTGTCTGCATTTTTTTTTCAACAATTAAGAAAATTTCTAGCCAGAACAATTTCTATACACCAATTAAATTTGCATGCGTGATCCTTTCAGGGTCCAGCAAAATCAAAATAAAAATTCCCTATCCGCAAGCTCCTTTATTAAGGACCAAGGCAAACATATAAGTTGTGAAGAACTAAGAAACTACTCATATTCATTCAATAGGAATCGAAAATCAAACTAAAGATATTGAATGAAAGTGACCAGATATCAAAGATGAAACTCCATGTGTGATCAATGAATAAGAAGTCAAATAAAGGTCACACGACCAATTAAGTTAGACCCGCTTGTATTTCGTGGAAATTAGTGCTAGTATAGATTTGTGCATCCAAGTATTAGCGAAAGCTGAACATAATACATGGGAAATGAGCTATGTACACAAGAACGTTAAACTCTTTATAACAAACTACTAAACAAATATAATCAAATATAAGCACAATGATCTCCAAAATTACACGAAAAAACACAAATGAGACATTTGTATCTATTGTTTAACCGAAAAACCGAGAACGAGAACTCATAACTCACCTTTGAAATCTATTCACTCTTGCCCAAACTCATCTAAAACACACGACCATTTCTTTAAACACTCTTCACTAGAAAATCTACTGAAATGAATCAGAATGAAAACTCACTATCCAAAGAATCCTAAATTAAGCACCAAGGCAATGATAGAAGTTGCAAAGAACTAAGAAACTACTCGTATTCATTCAATAGGAATCAAGAATCAAACTAAAGATGTGGAACTAAAGTGATCAAACGTCAAAGATGAAACTTAAAGTGTGATCAATGAATAAGAAGTCAAATCAAGGTCACACGACCAAATAAATTAGATCCACTTGCATTTCATTGAAATTTATGCAAGTATAGATTTTTCAATCCAAGTATTCGCAAAAACTTAACATAATACATGGGAAGTCAGCTATGTAAGCAATAACGTTAATTAGAAATAGCTCTGGCATGGACATGTTTAACTTCCAGCAACAACCTTCAATCATATGCAATTTCCATTCTAGAATCTTTTGAACAAACTCCTGAACCAATTCAATCAAATATAAGAATGATCTTAAATCACACTAAAATACATAAATAAAACATTTGTATATATTGTTTAACGAAAATAGAAACCGAGAACGAGATCACATAACTCACCCTTGAAAATGTATTCATTCATGCCCAAACTTATCCAAAACAATCACCCATTTCTTTAAACACTCTTTACTAGGTAATCTATTAAAATGAATCAAAATGAAAACTCCCTATCCATAGAATCTTTTATTAAGCACCCAGGCCACGATATAGAAGTTGCGAAGAACTAAGAAACTACTTTTATTCATTCAATAGGAATCAAGAATCAAACTACAGATGCGGAATGAAAATGATCAGACATTGAAGATTAAACTCAAAGTGTGATCAATGAATAAGAAGTCAAATCAAGGTCACACTACCAATTAAATTAGATCCACTTGTATTTCATTGAAATTTGTGCAAGTATAGATTTATGCATCCAAGTATTCATGAAAGCTTAACATAATACATGGGAAATGAGCTATGTAAACAAAAATAGTAATTAGAAATAGTTCTGGCATGGGCAGGTTTAACTTCCTGTAACAACCTTCAATCCTATGCAGTTTTGATTCTAGAAACTTCTAAAAAAACACCTGAACTAATTTAGTCAAATATAAGAATAATGATCATTAAAATCATACTAAAAGACACAAATAAAACATTTGTATCTATTGTTTAAAGAAAATAAGACTTAGAATAAGATCATATAACTCACCTTTGAAAATGTATTCATTCCTACCAAAACTTATCCAAAACACTCAACCATTTATTTCAACATTCTTTCCTATAAAATCTACTAAAAAGAATCAGAATGTGTAACACCCAAAAATTTACTAAAAAGAAAAGGAAAAAAAATATAAAGAAAGAACGGTTAAATAGCACAAGTGGAGGGGCTAAAGTGTACAAAAGGACAAAACTCTATTATTTTATGTTTAAATGAGAGTGGACGCCCATACATCACCTTTTCTACAACTGCTTTCGGCTGTAAAGAAGAAAGAAGAAAGGAGAAGCAGAAGTTTCATCAGTTTCTAGATAGAAGAAGAAGAATATCTGCTTGTAGGTGAGTTTTTCTTATGTTTTGTTTTGTTTCAGCTGAGTTTTAGCTTCGGGAGTTTGTGTGTGTTCGGTTGTGTGTTTTGGTGTGTATAGGTTTAGAACATCAAGAGTTCTTGAATTTGAAGAAGTTTTACTTGAATGCTGTCAAAGGTGAGTTCTAGATCCCCACTTTTACAGTTTTAAAGTTGTTTTGGGGCTGAAAATGTATGTAACTTTCCTTTTTATAACTTTCAGTATGTTATTGTCTTAGTGTGTACGGGTGGGTGATTGTTTGGGTATCTTTTGTTTGTGATTCATGTTTATGTGATTGTTTAGGTGCTTAGTATGCTAGAAGCGGGTTAAGAACATGTTAGAATGATGTTTGGGGTCTGAAAATAGTGCAAGTCGAATAAAACAAGTACCCATACGCCTAGAATTTGCCCATACGCCCACTTCCCATGTGCCCACTGCCCATGCGCCCACAGCCCATGCGCCCAAGTGTGGCTCATGCACCTAAATGCCCATGCGCCCACTGCCCATGCACCTAAGTGTGTCTCATGCGCCCAAGCAGTGCCCATACGCCTAAGTTTTTCCCATGCGCCTAAGTTTTTCCCATACGCCTAAGTTTTCCCATGCGTCTAACAGTTCATGCGCCTGCATAATACGCATGCGCCTACATAGTGCTCATGCACCTGCATAGTGCCTATGCGCCTAATGCCTTAGAAAAATTTCCTGAAATTTTGGGAATTAGAAATTTAAATACTAATACCATGAGACATTTTAGTGGTTATGTCTGTTGTTGTTATGTATGTTTGAAGCCTTTTATGCATGTTCCATATTACTTATTATTAAATGACTTTACATGGTGTGTTATGATCATGTACGTAAAGTATTAACATAAATGAAGCGAAAGATTAAAGATAATGAAAAGTGGAACATAACAAATAAATGAAAGTCTTGCAAGCAAATGTATGGAGGGTCACAACTTATTGAGAAGTCATTAGCTTAACTGTGTGCTATTTAGCTAACCCATGAGGATGCACACAGGGGTCAGTCTTAGTGATTGACCAATATGTATGGAACGGGACCCTTTTTTATTTCCCCAGTACTGGAGTAAGCTTCGAGCATAATGTTAGGGGTCTATTTATAGACTTCAGCCCAGTACCAGCTTCATGCCAATGTATGGGTTATAGCATATGACATTGGTCCAGATGAAAGTGAAAGATAATGAATAAAAGTTCAAAATATGTGAAATGTACGAAACAAACAATGAGTAATGATTATGATGACCAAAAGAATATGTGTGGTAATGGAAGATAATAATGACATCAACTTGGTGTATGTACGATGAATGACCGTGTACGAAAGTAAAGAAAATGTTTTAAACAAATGAAAAGCTTATTTATAAAACTATAACTCACTCAGCAATGCTGACTTTTATGCATTTTAGTTGGCAGGTAATTTGTTGCTAGGGATGGCACATGGGTGAAGCTACTTGGCAAATGAAAACTGACATCCATCTTATGCAGAAATGATATTTGTGTCTTGTAAAGCAATTAAATGTTCTTTTTTAACTTTAGCAACGATGTATTATTTGGCAAAATGACTATTAATGCATGAAATGGTTTTTGTTAAATTATTTTGCTGCAATGTTATTATTATTCAAATGAATCATAATGTGTTTTAAAAATTATGTGCCATGAATATCCAACTGTAAGCATCCTGGGAATGGCACCTTACAGAATGTCGTCATAGCGCTAACTAAACCTCCATGATATCTAAAAACTCCCTATCCACATAATCCTTTATTAAGCACCAAGGCCACGATAGAAGTTGCGAAGAACTAAGACACTTCTCTTATTCATTCACTAGGAATCGAGAATCAAACTACAGATGTGGAATGAAAGTGATCAAACATCAAAGATTAAACCCAATGTGTGATGAATGAATAAGAAGTCAAATCAAGAATACATGACAAATTAAATTAGATCCACTTGTATTTTGTTGAAATTTGTGCATGTATAGATTTACGCATCCAAGTATTCGCGAAAATTTAACATAATAAGTGGGAAATGAGCAATATAAACAAAAACGTTAAATTCTTCAGAACAAACTACTAAACTAACTTAATCAAATATAAGCATAATGATCACTAAAATTTCATAAATGAGACATTTGTATCTATTGTTTAACCGAAATCTAAATTGAGAACGAGAACACATAACTGACCTTTGAATTCTATTCATATTTGCCCAAAGTCATCCGAAACAGTTGACCATTTCTTTAAAAAGTCTTCCCTAGAAAATCTATTAAAATGAATCAAAATGAAAATCATTATCCAAAGAATCCTTTATTAAGCACCAAGGCAATGATAGAAGTTGCGCAGAACTAAGAAACTACTCATATTCATTCAATAGGAATCGAGAATCAAACTATAGATGTGAAACAAAAGTGATCAGATGTCAAAGATGAAACTTAATGTGTGATCAATGAATAAGAAGTTAGATCAAGGTCACATGACCAAATAAATATGATAGCCTCACCTTTGACTATAGAATCGGGTGGACCCAGCGAAGGTTGCCTTAGGATAGCCTCACCTTTGACTAAATTTACTCACAAGGATGTGAAGTTTGTGTGGGGTTGGAACAGGAGGATGCTTTTGGGGAATTAAAGTCTAGATTAATTCAAGCTCCTATCTTCACATTACCCAAAGGGAGTGAAGGCTTAGTGGTATATTCAGTTGCTTCTTAGTCGGGACTGGGATGCATGTTGATACAACGTGGAAGGGTAATAGCCTACGCGTCCTGAAAGATGAAAACCCACAAAGTCAATTATCCCACCCTTGAACCCCACAAAGGGGCGGCCGATTTTCATCTCCAAGGGGTTTTCCCCCCAAAAACTAAAAACCCCATTTTATTAGTTTTAACTAGTCATTTTATTTGAGTTATATAATCAACCTTTTAATTGTATAACTCACACACTCATTCTTTAATTATTTGATGTCATTTAAGATACTTAAATAACATTACAAACAATACACATGAACAAAATATCCCTATAAATTGTTCAATCTCATATGCAACTTATTTAGAAAACCCATTTTCTAAAATGGTGTATTTATTTAATTGTATGATCATATCATCAATTAAATATTAATTGGTGTTTGC
>BJCO01592449.1:0-14802 GCA_018326465.1 Flaveria floridana
AACAGTGGATCTTGAGGAGGATCAAGAACCACAACCCGATGCACGTTTGGTTGAAACTAGCACTCAACATGAGGATGTTGAGGATGATCAAGCGGTTTATCAATACACACAAAACGTTCGTAGAAGTGGTAGAACTAGCAATCCACCTGAAAGATACGGTTTTTTCATGGATGGATGCAATGTGGTAGATTCAGATGAACCAACCACATACCATGATGCAGTGTCCAATTTAGATTGTGACAAATGGATTGAGGCCATGAACGTTGAGATGCAATCCATGTATGACAATCAAGTTTGGGAACTTGTTGTAGCACCTCTTAATTCCAAGGTAGTTGGAAGTAAGTGGGTTTTCAAGAAGAAAACCGATATGCATGGAAACTTGGATACTTATAAAGCTAGACTTATAGCAAAGGGTTTCACTCAAACTCAAGGGGTTGACTATGATAAAACTTTCTCACCCGTTGCGATGCTAATGTCTATAAGGATATTGTTTGCCGCGGTTGCTCATTATGATTATGAGATTTGGCAAATGGATGTCAAAACCGCTTTCCTAAATGGATATCTTGAGGAAGATGTCTATATGGTTCAGCCTGAAGGTTTTATCGATCGAAATCATCCTAATAAAGTATGCAAGTTAAAGAAATCAATCTATGGATTGAAACAAGCATCGGGAAGTTGCAATCACCATTTTGATGAAGAAGTAATTAAATTTAGAGTCATCAAGAACGCTGATAAAGCCTGTGTGTATAAGAAGGCTAGTGGGAGCATCATCACTTTCCTAGTATTGTATGTTGTTGACATACTACTATTTAGAAATGACATTCCAACCTTGGAAGGTGTAAAAACCAGCTTTCATTCGTACGACTGAGCCAAGCGAGTGGCTCAGTCGTGCGACTGAGTCATACGACTGATTCATTCGTGCGACTGAGTCAGTCTTATGACTCAATCGTGCGATTGACTCAATCACCTGGTTCAGTCGTGCTATTGGCCCATTCGCATGGTCCAGTCGCACATTCTCATTCGTATGACTGAGTCAGTCTTATAACTCAATCGTGCGATTGACTCAATCACCTGGTTCAGTCGTGCGATTGGCCCATTCGCATGGTCCAGTCGTGTGACTGAATCAGAATACTTAGTTAAACATATTCTTGAACCTTTAATGAATCAGAACTATGTCTAACAACTGTAAACCTATATAACATGTTCATATATGAGTGTAATAATAAATAATATTATTAGATATGACATTAAACAACCAATAAACATTCATAGAAGAGTTTTTCATTTCATTGATAAAACATTACATATGTGTTACAAGATGAAAGTCTATTACATTAAAGCTCACTAGACTAGAACTAGGGACATGTGTACCAACAACTTCACCCCATTTGCACTGACTACTATAGTATAACCAGTCTCTATAGATGTCCATAGATTAGGGTCTACACCATTCAAGTATATCTCAAACCGCTGCTTCCACTGTGGGTACTCATCCAATGTCAACAACTTTGGTGGGTTGTTGTGATTTCCTATCTCATTTTCCAGAAGAAGAAGATTCTGGATACGCGAGTCTTTGCCGACAGTGAACGCAGCAAACTGGTCTTCCATTGCATAAAACTTGAAAAAATTAAAACAAGACAGATTCAATCGTGCGATTAAGCAAGGCGACTGGTTCAATCGTATGATTGAAGGATGCAAATGAATTCAATCGGACGATTGGATTCAGTTCTGCGAATGAAGAGGACGATTGAGATCAACTGACTGGAATAGCTTAACCGTGCGAATGAACGATGCCACTGAGTCCAGTCGTGCGATTGGAATATGCGACTGGGATTCAGTCGTACGATTGATCCAATCGTGCGAGTGAGTTTGCTGTGTTTGAAAAAAGTCAAATTTTGAACACTTTGACACAAAATACGAATTTTTTAGGAACCCTAATTTGCCGTATGATGAAAAGTCAAAACTTTAACTCATGCACTCGTCAAAAACACGCTTTGAAGCAAAAAAGTGACTCTTTTGATTAAAAACGTTAATTTTAACACCAAAACTAATCGAATCCACGCAAAATCATGAGCCTAAGATCTTATAGCACTTGTTAGGACCGTTTTCGTACGGAGTACTAACTGATTCTGCGGGAGACCAGATCAAATAGCACGGAATTCTATTTGATTGGCGATCCAATCAGTGAGAACGACAACCTGATCGATCTAACAATTAATTAAACGTTAAGAATGAGCTGTAATCGATCAGGAACGAACTATGAAGTTGGATGGATGAACTGGGACGCTCTGGACGGCTAGGGTATGATAGTATTCGAAGTGTTACGTGTTTCCACAAATTATGTGGTATTTATAGGTTTTCAGTGTTCCGTCGTACAACTGAGCCATTAGCACGGTTCAGTCATGCGACTGAATCATGCATTTGACTCATATGCACGACTGTAGGTTCAGTCGTGCGACTGAGTCAATCTTATGTCTCAGTCATACGACTGATCCAGTCACTTGGTTCAGTCGTGCGACTGGTCCATAAGTATGGTCCATTCGTGCGTATGGTCCATAAGTATGGTCAATTAGCATGAATAACCACCCGACTAAGTTGAACACATTTCTGAATCATTATTGACATAGAACTATGTACCACCACCTCAAACCTATATATAATGTTCATTCATATGAGTACTATTGAATACAATAAGAATATGATATAATCAAAGACATATAAACATCAAAACACATATCATATATCATTAATCACTTGTATTACCTATGTGTAAGAAATGAAAGACATTTACATTGAAGTACATAAACTAGGAACATAGTGTATCAACAATCAACAAACTCATCTTCACCCTTAGCTTTATCCTGTTCAACGTCATGTTTTTGCTTTCCCTAAACTTCTAAACAGATTTCTTCTGTAACTCAACTTACAAATCATCATGATCATCTTCAAAGTTGATCACCTTAGTTGGTGCAGGGCTTGCTATAGTTGAGATTGATTCAATAAATAGGGAGATTGAGATTTATGATTGTTCTTGATGAGAAGATGGTTGGTTAACATTTGGTGAGAGATGTTCTCTGGTTGCTATGTTAGGAGATGATTGAGATGTGGAAAGTGAAATGGGTTGGGTATGTTTATTGGCTGATGATATGTGTTCAGTGGCAGTAGTGTTTAGAGAAGTTTGTGATTAGGATGGAGAGATGGTTCTGTGTGTTCACTTGGTGGTGAGTAGGATTAGAATTGTGGTGATAATGTTTGGTGAAGAGTAGGAGATGGTAGTGGAGAGTGTGTTGCTTGTTCTGTTGGGGCAGGGGACTCAGCATGTTCTTGTTCATGTTGCTGATTATCAAAGATAAGTTCTTGTTGGATGTCTGCATTTTCTCATCTAAATGAGCAAACATTTGCATCTCTTACCCTTCATACTTTCCACTTATCTTATTCAAAACTGACCTCCCTAAACAAGCTTACACAAAGACCTCTCCTTCTCTTTCTATACTTGGCAAGACATCATTGATTATCAGTTGTACGAATCTATGGAACATGAACATCTTGTCAGCTTTCTGTACCCTGATTTGATCACATAAACATCAAAAGATGTATTTGGCATAGTTGTATGTTCTCCCTTCAAATATACCAATAATCCCATATGAAATATGCCTAGAAAATCTATCTAACCCAGACTTCCTGTTGGATATACACTTTATATAAGTGTGGAATAGGAATCTATAGGGTTTGCACAATGTTCCCTTTTTGATTTCTCCATATTGATAATCACCATCGTATCCCATTAGGTCAAATATTTTCTCTATATACTCATGCTCAAATACATCAGGATTTCCTTCTTCTTATTCACTCAAGTCAAGAACTCTCCTGGCTGTTCTTTCATTAGTTCTTAGTCCTTCATTTCTAATTGTTAAATAAATCACCAAATCATTTCCTTCTTCTTCTATTATTCCGGTATTCCAAAAATCTGTTTTGTGAGAATGATAGATTATTGGGTCAGTAGATAATGCATAGAAGAGCCTCAACATCCGTAAATACCTCATGATGTCTCAATATCCTTCAGCTACAGGGTCTTCATGATTAAGGAATGCACATATGTTGTGTTCCTTGGTAAATCTATTCGCCATCTATGCAGAAAATAAAATGACTAGAACAGAATGATGATTCAAACTTTAAAAATAAACATACGAAATTGAAGGGTTTCGGTGATATTTTGAAGAATCAATCAGTTGATTTATGTTGTTTTATCATATTATTTTCCTTGACAATGTAGTTCGGATGATGAACTTAAGTCAAGATTTACATATAATTTGTTGTAACGAGAGGGTAGTTTGAATGTTGGCGGACATAGGGTTTAAGGTTTGAAAGTGTTTTCCTAGGTCTAAGAAGTTTTATGAAAAAGTGAATAAAAAATGACAACGGTCAAGCTTATCATTTATACACATCCACGAAAAACTAATTATTTTCTAGAAAATCTACTTAATGTTGTGGGACCCTCAATCCTTATTACCCTTCCATAGTTGTTTGTTTTTCCACAAAGATTAATTCCTCGGTAAGAAGTTAATTCTCCCATAGAACATCTACGGATGACTAAACATCCACAGAAAACTAATTATTTTCTGGAAAATCTACGGAATTATAATTTGTTTTTCCTTAGGGTACCAATCTATGGAAGGTCAATTTTAACTTTGTTGATTTAAGTTTCATATTTTAACTACTGCTGAAGTACAAAATACTGTAACTTCTACTTAAATGCAAAATTTACACTGTAGGCTCTACTGAATGACAGTTTGAAACTTACTGGTTTGTATGATTCTAACATTTGGTTAGGATCATTTGTTTCTATTGGACCTTGTTGACCTTGTTTTATGGCAACTGTGCAAGAAAATGGATTTGATTAAAAACTTCAGATATCCTACAGCCAAGTTAATGCTCAAGTTCTAATTTTCTTCATATAGAATTTGATAAACTCAATTTTCATGTTGATTACTACTCCCCTTAAATTTATGATTAATCATGAAATGAGTTTATCAGAAATTTATGTTGAGAATAGTATGAAATGCAATTATCTGTCCATCTTATTAAAACTAACTAAAATTAAACATAACTTAAAGATATATAATAGCATTTAAATCATAACATGGGATCATACTATGACCCTAAGGAACTTCCTGATGCATTTTGGTTAATGTTTGTAGACAGATTTAGTGTTGATTGCAAGTATGCTGATCCACTTAAATTCAGACAAGAGTATACGTTCAACATGCCATGTTGTTTATCATGATTTGATGTTGATTAAAGAGAGACAAAAATGGACTCCACGTTCAAATCGCATTATAGTTTGTCCTCCGTTAATGAAACAACTCATTAGTTTTTCATACTTTAAAACTATGTTCCTTACGGCATAAGCTCGATCTTAAGATTTATTTGAAATCTTATTAATACTGACTGATTGATAAGCTCTTTAAGATAATATACAGTTGATCACATTGGATTCTTTTAGAGCTTGTAAATGATCATCATCAGGTCACCAGGTCTTTACTTATATAAAATAGAGTTTCCTATAACCCAAGTCTTTGTTGACACAAAACAGAGGGATGATGATGATCATTATCAACTCACTAGGTGTTTTCTTTTGTAAACCACATGTGATTATAAACTCAGGTATTTGCTTACGCAAAATAAAGAGTATATGATTTGCAAAGAAATAGATTATAAAATATCATAACATAGTGTGTTTAGGTGAGTAAACTGATCATATCATGATAAGACTCACTTGCTTGTTCTTCAAACTGGAATTGCCCACAGTTGGTCATCTAGTCATTATGTTGAGCATGAATTGGTTGATATTCTACTCAAGTTGAACCTACTCACATATCAAATTACTTCTGATCAGTCTTTGTAAATCCAAGGATCGAACAGGAAACTATCAGGTTAGATTGTACAAATAGTGATCGCGGAATTACCACTACTCGTTGTTTAATTGATTGATGATGAAATAACAATCATAATATGAATTAATGAAGAACAATTCAAATAAATGTAAAACGGACTAATGTAATACATGAACAAACAGGTTTGATTCAAAATTTTTCCATAAATACTGATTAACAATTACAATGGAACAAATAATGCTTGAATGATTGCTTGCTAGGGTTCTTATTGATGATGATTTGGTGTATATTATTATGGTTGCTCTTAGGGTTGCTAGGGTTTGTTGTTACATTGTGATGAGTAGCAATCCATTGCAATCAGTAGCAATTAGTACCTAAAAGTGTGCACCTAGGCCTCGTATTTATAGGCTTAGGATTTTATTGTTAGGGTAACAGTAACTTTTTTTATCATGGTAAGAAAGTTACTCAGAGAATGTCTTGATTTGACATTCTCTTACTAAACTGAAGTCATCCGCATTAGTTGACTTTATGAAATCACTTTATTGTTTGACTTGTTGACTTGATGTACTTGATGTACAATCAAGTGTTTTGGTCTTCCGTAGTATTTGAGTATTTCGTAGCACTTTGTTCATCCGTACGACTTGTGATATCCTAAGGATCTTGTCTTCCGCATGACCTTGATCTTCCGTAGGAGTTTATCCTTCCGTAGGACTTTGGTAT
Organism: Flaveria floridana; assembly: GCA_018326465.1. NCBI lineage: Eukaryota > Viridiplantae > Streptophyta > Magnoliopsida > Asterales > Asteraceae > Flaveria > Flaveria floridana. Next base: position 6,615 of record BJCO01592449.1, read on the forward strand.
TCCGTAGGATTCTAGTAGACTTCATCCACAACAATTTGTTCTTCCGCAGAAGATCTTCGGAAGCATAATTCCTTGTTGTTTTGTCAAAATATCTACGGAAGAACATTCTGTTCATCCGTAGATAGTTCTTACACTTGGTGAATTTTACAAATTGACCAAGTATGATGTTATTCCTGTAATTACACATATAAATAAACACATAATAAATGGGTTAACCTATACATATATTTATTGCATACAAGAAGATGAAAGTGTACAAGAATTCATTACGAAGATTGATTAAAGTTCTAAGCCTATATAAAGTATCTATTCCTAACAGTCTTTATTATAAATTAAAATCATGAAAGAAAATAAAGTTATAGTGTACTATCATTTCCCAAGGTATGAAAGCTATATAAAGTAAAAACGTATTAACAAGATAATCTTTTTGTAATTTTATATGTTTTGTAAATGTTTTTGACTTTTTCATATGGGTGAATGACAGATCATGCTTTTCTTTATGATGATTTCTAATCTAAGTTGACCATGCCTATTGATTCCATTAAGAAATTAAATCTTACTAAATCAAAGGCTTTAGTGAATAAGTCAGCAAGCTAATCTTTTGTATCCACTTTAAACAACTTAATCAAACCTTTTTCTGAGCAGTCTTTCAAAAAATGATATCCGATTTCTATATGTTTTGTTTTACTATGTTACACTGGATTAGTAGTGATGAACATAGCAGCTGAGTTATCTATGTGAATTAGTGTTTGAAGAAAAATTGTAACCATAATCAAGCAAATGGTTTTGGAACCATAATACTTGAGAGCAACCAGATGAAGCAGCTATGTACTCAGCCTCAGTTGTGGATACTGACATATTTATTTGCTTTTTGCACTACCAAGAAACAAGTATTGGTCCTAAGAATTGACATCCAAACAAGTTGTGGATTTTCTGTTATTGTTACACCTTCCAAAGTCACTATAAAATATGAGTAAAGTTTGAAATCTCCTTCTTTAGGATACCAAAGTCCAAGAGCTGGCTTCCCTTTGAGGTATTTGAAAATCCTCTTGACTGCATTCAAATATGACACTTTGGGGTCTGATTGGTGCCTAGCACAAACACACATTGCAAATATTATATCAAGTCTATTGGCAGTTAAGTACATTAAAGAGCCTATCATTGATCTATATAATCTTTGATCAACTTATTCCCTTTAGGATCAGGTACAATCTTATCTATTATTGATGCTGGTGTTTTGCATGAAGAATTATCAGCAACGTTGTACTTCTTCAAGATTTGGTGCACATACTACTCCTGATTGATAAATACGCCATCAGGTTTCTGATGAACTTGTAAACCAAGGAAGAATATTAGTTCTCCCATGGAACTCATCTGGAATTTAGATTTCATCAAACATTCAACACTTTCACACAATCTCTTGTCTGTTGATCCAAAAATAATGTCATCCTCATAGATTTGGACAACCAAGAGGTCTTGATGTTCATGTTTGAGGAAGAGAGTCTGATTTCCCCTTTTGTATCCATGCTTAAGCAAGAACGTAGATAATGTTTCATACCACTTTCTTGGTGCCTGATGAAGACCATGCAAAGCTTTGTCAAGCTTGTATACCCGGTGTGGGTAATCAGGATCTTCAAACCCTGGTGGTTGGGCAACATAAACTTCTTTATCAATTTTACCATATAAGAAGGCACATTTTTCATCCATTTAATAAACTGTAAACTTCTTATATGAAGCATAGGCTAGGAAGACTCTAATGGATTCAATCTTTACAACTGGTGTAAAGACTTCATCATAGTCTATCCCTTCTTCTTGGGTATAGCCTTGGACTATTAGCCTTGCTTTGTTTCTAGCTATGATGCCTCTGTCATGTAGTTTGGTCTTGAAAAGCCACCTTATGCGAATTAGATATAAGCCTTCAGGAAGATCAACAAGATTCCAAACTTTTTGCTTTCTAAATTGTTGAATTTCTTCTTGCATAGCTTCAATCCAGCTGTTGTCTTTTAATGTTGCAGTGATGTTAGGAGGAACCATTTATGAAAGAAAACAAGAGAAAAGACAAATGTTGGCAGCTCCCCCTTGGCTTCTTATGGTTCTTTCATTAAGATCACCAATGATGTTGTCTATTGGATGATTCTTATGAATTCTTGATGTTAGAATGGATGCAACGTGAATGGATGATTCCAAGTTGGTCATATTTGTTAATGGTGATGGATCCAGTTGAGATGGAGAATCAACAGATGTTGTTTGTGTAGGAGTTACAGGGCCATCTACGGATGTTGTTTATGGATCTGCTGATGTGTTGTAGTACTTTGAAGGTAATGAAGCATCAATATTTTCATTGCTTGTTTGAGATGAAGGGCCAGGATCAGCAACACTTGAAGTGTGAGATTGTGGTTTTGGAGGATCAGTAGTCAATGGTACTTCACTCATATTTGGAGGTACATAAGGATAGCATGTATCTGTAGAACCTGCAACATTCAAATAACCAGTGTTAAATGAATTTGTTAATGCATCTATATCAAACAGCCATGATGATCCTTTTATTGATTTTAGGAATAAGGATTCATTAGAGGATACATTAGGTGTTTCCTCCACAATGTTTTGATATAGAATGTAAACCTCTATATGATTTATATGTTGATGAATAACCAACAAAGAAACCATCATAGGTTTTTTCAGAAAACATTCCTAATTGATGTTTTGTGTTTAAAAAAGACACATGACACCCAAGAGCACTAAGATATCCTATGAAATGTTTTCTTTTAAATAAAAGCTCATATGGTCTTTTGCTATGTTCTTTAACAATTAATGTCCTGTTTTGAACTTTGCATGTTGTGTTCACTTCTTCAACCCAAAAAGTGATTGGTAGATATGAATCAACTAGCATTGTTCTTGCTCCTTCAATGAGAGTTTTGTTTCTTCTTTCAGCAACTCCATTTTGTTGTGGGCTTCTGGTGCACTGAATTGTCTTCCTATGCCTTTGTTCCTACAAAAGGAATCTAAAACAATATTAACAAATTCAGATCCATTATCACTTCTTAAAATTTTGATTTTCAAATCAAGTTGATTTTAATATTAGTGATAAACTTCATTAATGTTTCTGATGTTTCACTTTTCTGTTTTAAGAAAAAGACCCACGTGAATCAAGTTAAATCATCAACAATTATCTAACAATATTTCCTTTTGCCAATGCTCATCACCTTGGTTGGACCAAAAAGATCCATGTGAAGCATTTTGAGTGGTGTTGTGTTTGTGTTGATTATTTTTTATTTATGAGACACCCTATGTTGTTTTCCTTTATAACATGAAGAATAATGATTAGAACAATGATTAGAACAATGAAATTCTCTCTTTGGTAAACGAATGACTAAGTCATTTTTCACCAGCTTGTTCATATTCTTCATATTTGAGTGAGCCATCCTTCTATGCCACAGTTGAGATTCATCTTCTAAAGACTTAGAGATCAGGTAGGTTTCTTTAATATTCATCCAATCTACTGAAGATTGAAAACCTGGCTTAAGAATGTAACAACAAGTGTTATCAAATAAAGTGGTATAATTTTGATTACCAATTTGAGAAACTCTAAGTAAATTGTATTGCAAATGTTCATAATGATTTACTTTCTCAAACTTGAGTACACCATTTGTTACCATTCCTTCACCAACAATTTGACCTCCCTTCTTATCCCCACCAAATGTCACATATGAAGCATTTTTATGTTTGAATTCATGGAGTATAGAATAGTTTCCAGTCATATGTCTAGAACAGCCACTGTCAACATACCACTTGTTGTCAGGCCTCCAAGGATGTTCCTGCACATATAATAAAATCAACTAGAATGTGGAAATCTTAGGCTGGCCACTTGTGTCTAAAATGGTTACTCCCTCATGAATGAGTCTAGATGTTTTTTGTTTGATTTTAGACTCGATTGATTCATTATGTTTTATTTTGGGTGCGGATGATTCTGTTGAAGAAGGAATTGAAGCACTTTGATGTGGTTCCACTAACACTTCTTCTTTCACCTACTATTTGAGCTTCTTCTACTTTGAACTTGATGATGATCCGTGATTGGAGAAAGTTTCACTATCCTTTGATTTTGATTATGGTATTGAAGGACATTTTTCAAAATGTTCAAAGAAGATCTCATCAGTAGCAGTTGTTTTCTCTTTCAAATCTACCTTTTAGTGAGGAGTTTGAGGTGAGAATGTTGCTTCCTTTTCTTCTTTGCTTTTTCATCAGCAGATGGTTGCTTCTTTGCCTTTTGCGTCTTTTGCTTTTGCTTCTTCTTCTTGATCTTTAAATCTTCTTGACTATTACTGGATTGTGAGTCTAATTCATCTTTTTCAGTTTGTTTCTTCTTTGTGCTCTTTGTTTTGTTCTTTTTTTGAAATAATATTCCTAAGTAGAATAGTTATTCTTGTTATAAATAGCACAAGGTTTGTTAAAATAACAATTAGAAGTCATATGATTGCTCATGTTGCATATGGAGCAATAACTGCTGAAGTAGCATTCATCAATGTTGTGATTATGCATATCACACCACTTGCAGTATTTCTCCTCTGCTTCACTCTTAGAGTCCATCACTTTCTTCTTCTTTGTTTGATTTTATGCCTTCAACTCCTTTATAAATTTCATAGCTGATGAATCCTTGCCACTCCCAGACATGATGTCAAAGGGTTTTTCTTTAGCAATAGATGATTTCTATTACTTAGGATTCACAGCTTTCTATTACATGGCTTTCTTGATGATTATTGAATCAGATGTTTTCTTCTTCTTTCATATATCTTCCACGGAAGTGATATTTGTCCCTCCTATAGAGTCAGTGACTTCAGCTTTAGCTGTTCTTTTTGTTGATGGAGATTTTTGCTGCTTGTTGAGTTCATGATGTCCTTCATCAGGTGTGCTATCCTCTTGTAAATGGTTTTTAGCATTTTTCTTTGCTTTGGAGGATAAGCTAGCTTCATCTCTTCAAGAACTTTGGGCATGATGGATTCAAAAGAAACATTCTTTCCCTTACCCAAACCATCAACATTATGCTCATCATGCTCAACAGAATCACCCAAGTCATCACACTAATCAAAGTCAAATTCTGAGTCACTTTGTTTTAAAACTTCTGATTCATAAGACTCAGTTTTACTCACCTCAGTATCAATTTACCAATTGATTAATTTCAGTTTTTGGTTCAATTTTGGTGCTTGGAACAAAATTGTTTGACAAATTGTTGGTCATAGACTTAGGTAAAGGGGTATAGTTATCATTCAATGGGGGTGCAACAACATTAAATCCCAACCCATGCCTGCTCTTTGATTCAATATGAGAATTTAACAATTTCTCATATTGCTGAGATGATAATTGAAACTTCTGAAGTTTCACTTTAGTTGAGGCATGATCAGACATGGATTTTGTTAAAGAGGTGGTCAGATGCTCAACTCGCACTTTTGCATTGTAATTTTCAGAAACAAGTTTATCTAAATCCTTTTGTAAAGTGGTGATTTTGATCTGATATAATTTATGCTCTCTTACATAAGATTCATTCAAAACCATTATTTCTTTTACTTTATTATCCAATTGTTAAGCATGGACTATATATCTATCCATCTCTTCAACACAACTTGATGAATACAATCTCTCCCTTACCTCTATAGCCATAGGTGGGACTTCGTTCTCCATGTTGGCCATCAAAGTTTGATTTTCTTTCAACACCTCCTTCTCATACATGTTACAATCACATGTTCTATCTTGCAGAAGATCAACACAGATGTTGTTAACTTGCTGATGGTTTATGAGACAGATGTTGTTGAGGCTGATGTTGTTAATTTTATGTTAAGTAAGTTGTTGATTGTTGATTGCATTCCCTTGACAAATGTCCATACAAATTACATTTGTAGCAACTCACCTTAGACTTATAAACACCTATCTTTGTTGTTCTACCTGTAACTGCCAATCCTTTGTTTCTTCTCATATACATTTTGGCTCTATAAGCAATCATAGCCATTTTCCATTGCAGATCCATTTCTTCAACTTCATCTGGATGTAGTTCCTCAAGATCTTCCGAGCAAATGTATGCAGGTGTCAATGTACTACCTAGATAAGCTTGAAAGCTTGAACTGAATGCTGCAAAAGCTTCCTTCTATTTTTCTGAGTCCAGAACCTCAGTAATTGGTTCTGTTTGATTGTTGTTTTTATTGGAGGAGGATCCGTTAGTTGTTTCAGCATGTGAGTTTTTTCCTTCATCATGTTTTCCTCTCTCTTTTTCTTGTTAAATTGCTTTGAGCATTTGATTTAGAAGACCTTGATGCATAAAACTATCTTCTTCTTCATCATCACTCATAGCACAAGAGCTTCCATCATCATGATTGGAGATAAAAATCACTTCCAACACCCTTAGTTTCTTTGAACTGGTAAGGAGCAATGGGTGATTTTATACTCTTGTTTCTTGTTTTCACATCCAATTCAAGTGCTTCTACCTTAGCTACCAAAGTATCTATCCCAATGGCTATGAAATTTAAGGTATTCTTGAACATGGATACTATTTGAGTCCAACTTTTAGGTAAAGTATAGGCATCTTCTTGTTTAACTCCTCATTGGTGTATTTCAACTCCATGTTCATCTTAGTCACCAACCACATGAATTTGTAAAGGTATTGAGGAACAGATTCACCCTCAATATGATGGAATGTTTCATATTGTGAGCGAAGTGTATCCTTCCGAATGCTTCTAATCTCATCACTCCCTTTACAAAGAGTGTGAAGAATTTTCTACAAGGAGTCTGCTGTTTTGTAGTTTTCACAACTGATTAAAAGGTCTTCAGGTAAAGCCATAGTAAAGCATACTATATGCTTTAGTGGAAATTTTGACCTTCTTTGCATCCTCAGGTGACAGATCCTTCAGACTTATGGGTTGATTATTGTCCTTGTAATCAGGTCCAAGTGTTAGTGGATTCCGGCGAATAAAGCACACCAACAGGTAGCCCAAGTCAAGAGGAACGCAATGATGGTGATGGTTTAGGTATTGTCAAGGTAGTGATTGAGGTTTTTAAGGCTGACAAGATGCAGGCCCACGCTGTTGATGAGGAAATAGTGGTTATGATCATGGTGAGATGTTCAAGGCGACGATAGGATGGTGGGTGATGGTGACTAGCTCTGCCTGATAGTAAAGTATAGCTGAATAGATATGACCAATGGTGATGGTGTTGTGGTGGTTTGACGGTGACACTGGTGTTGTATGGTAGATGTGAAGACAGTCGAGATGGTAAAGTTCACAAAATAGAGTTCCAGCCGGATTACGGCTAACTTCCGGCGACCACTATTTCAGCCGATCGACATGTATACGTTTCTTAGTGAGAAGATCTATAAGATTGAGGTAAGGTTTAAGCTGTATACAATAATTTGGACAAGTTATAGTCAATAATGTTTGATTTTGGTGGTTGCATTTGAGTTTAATAACAAGATTTAAGGTTATTAAAATTCATGCAAGATTTCAAGTGAAAAGGTGGCTGCTGATGGCGGTAGGAAGGCCGTCAACGATGGTTAGCGATAGTGCATGGTCGTAGAAGTAGTAGTTCATGGTGGTGAGACAAGTTGGTGTTGTTTGGTTATAAGGTTTGTATTTTAATTGTTTTTTTGGTAACATAATTATGTTTGGATGTGAATTTGATGTGTTTGGGCATAGGTCAAATGTTGGTCAAGGGTGGTCAAATGAGCAGACGACTTCAAGATAGAGTGGGTTCAAATTCACGAACCGAGTGGAAAGGTATAGCGCGCATCTTAAAATATAAAATAAGTTTAACCTGTTTAAATGATTATAAAAGGTTGAGATTTTGGAATATGATGAAGTAATATTATAAAGTAATTTACATATAAAATGACAACATATACATGTTATTCAAATCGGGTTAACTAGTAAACTTACTGCGCCATTGTGTAATGAAAATATACGTGTAGAATAAGAATACCTGAATAATCTATCAACACATAAGAATAATGGAAATTAACTAGTAATTTACTCGCCGCGCGTTGCCGCGGCGGCGAACGTACGTGTCATGATCAAGTATAAAATATAATCGACTCAACTTGTTTCCGAACTAAATTTACGTAAAACATGGAGTAACACGAATTTGTACAATCAAATGAAAATATATTTTATTTAAATCGACTATATTTCAAACACAATTTACGTTAAAACGT
>BJCO01593050.1:0-25060 GCA_018326465.1 Flaveria floridana
GGGAGCATTTAGAGCTCAATGATGATGGGGCTCCTACTGAGTTTCCCAAAGAAGACTTGGATAGCACCTACATCCTCATGGGATATGGTGGAGATATGAGCAGGTCAACCGTCTACAAATTTAACTTCTCATATCATTGGAAGTTCCTGCTGCACATCATTCTTCACTGCCTATCCAACAAGTTTGGGGGATGGGATCAAATCCCATATGAACTAGGATGCCTAGTTCACGGGTTGGTGAGAGGTCTGCGTTTCAACTACTCACGGTTTGTGTTGACCAACCTAATCGAAAATCTTAGAAGATATACATTCTTCATGTATCCCCGATACATTCAACACATAATCAACTGCGAGTTGGAACAGAGCAAGCTTGTCTGTGCAGCTGCTCTACCTATTCCTCAAGTGTGGCCTACCATCTTCAAGACATTGAAGAAGGTATCCATCAACTTTACTGGACGGTACACTCCATTACCTCCAGAGATGATTGAGCGCATAGCTCCTGGTGACATCCCTGTTGACCCCACAGGTGATGAACCCACACCAGCAACCCTCACCACAATGCCAACAATACCTTCTACACCCATCAAAATCACATATCAGAGACGCCCCGAACAAACCCTTGTTCAATCTACTCTAATTGAACAAGTTCCTCCAGTTTAAACCAAAAGGGCTAGAGTGGAAACATGGGCTCCCACTCAGTCCGAGGTCACACCATCCTTCTCATTTGACCTCAATTTGGGTTTTGAGCCTCCTCAGTCTCAAACCCAAGAGCCCGAACCTCAAGCCTTTAGCCCACAGGGTGAGTCTTTACACTCCCCTGTGCAGCCTTCAAGGGACAACCCCACAAGAGGCTCAACACATAGCCACGTTCAAGCAAATCCTTAGTGCAGGATCATTATAAGTCACTCAACACAATTTTTCTCTCTTAAACTCACTTGGTTACACTCAAACAATGACGCAGAATCTTCTAAGAGTTGATAATAATATACTAAGTAAGCAAGACACAAGAATAAGATTTTCAAGATACTTGTATATATTAAATTTCAACTCAAAGTTTACAAGACTATTACATGCATACTCTAATGAGCTTACAATAAGAACTATATATACTACTATCTACAGTCAGTTATACTTGGAAAACCAGCTGGAAAATACAACTAGACAAAATACTACAGATGTTAAAAGTATGTAAACTAAGATAAAGTATTATCCTAGTATTAGGTAGTCATGACAAGCCCATGACCTACCTTTTGTCACCAACTAAGGTTGGTAACCGTACTAATATATGATGGATGAGTAGTGGATAAAGTAAGGTCAAACATACCCGCATGGAGGGGTTCCATGCAGTCTGTCAGTGTAGCAGTTGACTGACAGACACCTTATTTTATCCATTCTTCACAGTTGTTACTTCCGAAGGTTAGTAAACTTCTAAAGACATAAAGTCTTCCGAAGGTACTTTGGCTTCACAAGGAACAACTCCTTCGAATCAGCTTCTTCTAATCTTTATCTTCTTTATACTTTGGAAGAGTAAACTTCGTCTCAGAAGACTAAGTTTCTCCTTGGAAGTTTGTCTACTCTTGGCTTCAAAGGTGGTGGACTTGTCTTCAGAAATGCATCTTTGTCTTCGGAAGTCCTTCGTAGATTGTTCCAAAATCAAGTTAAGTGTTTGTTTTGGTTGCACCAGCCTTATCAGACCCAACAAACTCTCCCTAGGCTGATACTACTAAAACATTCACTTATCCTTCTTCTTTAGAGTTTCCCTCACCAATACTAGAAAGTCTGCACTCTTTTCTTTGTTTTATTCTATGGCAATGGTGAGGATTTGATTTAGTTCTTCCTTAGATAACAGATCAAGTCTGTTACTTTGGAAAACATGAATCCAGTGGTAATCCCCCCTATAAAGATTTAGTTGATGGGTGTTGGAGTCATTCATCCATCTACCTATAGGCTCAAAGGCTGGTCCTTTGACCATTTGCAGAAATGTTTTACCTTTGATGAGAGCTACCTCCTTTATTGCCTTTTCGCTTTTCTTCACCTTTGCTTCTCTCATGTTGCTTATGCGATTTCTGGTGAGTGATGCAATAGGAGAATTGGAGAAATTGGAGAATGGTATGTCTGCTAGTTCAGCAAGATCAAATCTACTACTATGTAGCAGTTAGGCTGTGTCCCATATGTTGATCATACCATTCTCTCTTACCAGCCTGAAACTTCCTGATGGTTCATTAAACCTCCACTGGATTATGGAGCTTCTAGGAACTTGGGGAGTGGTAGGGAAGTCATCTACCTTCCTAGGGTCCAATAAAGTCGCTATTTTCCTCTTCAGCTTCTTCTCTTCATCAGTTAAGACAATTTGGTTTAGAGTAAGAAGAATGAGAGCCTAGTCTAGGGTTCCAGTAGAAAGATCAAGGAAAGCTTCACTTGAGAGAAGGCTGATAGAATTGTCAATGTATTTTCATTCTATCAGCTTGTCTTCCCAAGAGATAGAGCTCAACCTTATGCAGTATTTGAGCCTTTCCTGGATTTCCTCATACTCCCTCACGATCAGGGGCCTGGATGATTGAGAGGATGGTTGGGTTGAGGGTTTGGATTGAGTTAGAGGTTTAGGTTTGGGTAATAGTTTTGTTTTAGGTTTGGCTTTAGGTTTTAGGATAAGTGGTGATGGTGGTGGTGATGAGATAGTTGGTTCAGGTTGTGAGGTGGTTGGACGGGCTGGTTCTGGGATATAGGGTTCATCAGTGGGTTCAGGTTTTATAGGTAAGGAGAAAGGGAAAGGTTTAGGTGGTTAAGTGGTTTGGGGGTAAGGATGTCTGTCTTGGTTTGAGAGTAGGCTTAGGTTCGGGTAATGGTTTTAGTTTTGGGACCATCCTCTGACTACTTGGTTTCTAGGGCACCTCCTACCAGATCCCTAAACGAATATCAGCCTTGATCTCACTGATATGTCGTTGGAAAGTCTTTTTTGCCATGGAGGCAACCTGCCTGGCTGAGAAGCCATGGGCTTTAAGATAGGATTTCATCCTTTTCTTATCCTCATCCCCTTTGGCAGTAGCTTTCTCAGCCTCCTCCTCCTTCCTCTTCTTCTCCTTTAACTTTTCTGTGGCTCTCATCTTTCTCTCCTTCATGATCTTTTCTTGTTCTTGTTTGAAGAAGAACAAGATAGTTTTTAAGTCATGAGGGGCCAGATCTTCTTCCTTGAATAGTTTTTAAGTCATGAGGGGCCAACTCTTCTTCCTTGAATCCCATAGAGCAGAGAAAGGCTATTTTCTTTTCTCTTTCCTTGGCCTTTGCCTTTGCACTGTCCTCCTCCTTTTTCCACCTCTTATCTTCTTCCTTAGCCAACCTTGCTGCTTCCTTTCTTTCATTCAGTAGCATGGTTTATTTCTCTAGTTTTACAAGCTCATCATATGGAAGTAAGAGCATTTCTTCACTCTTTACTCCCATACTAATGAGACTGTCTATGATCTCCACTCTTCTTTTATTGTTAATCTGCTCTTGAGCACCTATTGATGCCTTTGTACTGGCAGCCAATATCTTTTCAGAGACATGTTGCCCTTTCCTTTTAAGTTTTACCAACCTTTCCTCCTCCTCAATCTCTTCAGTTGTCATCTTTCTCTTTCCTTTATGGTCAGAGGAAGCTGAAGCTTTTGGAGACTCTGGCTTGGAGGGTTCAGGTTGCCTGAGTGGAGTTTGAGTTGGTGACATAGTTAAGATAGTGGTGGATAGGTTTACTATTACTTTCGCAGCCTTAATCTCAATTCAGAAGATGTTTCCTTAGCTTCGGAAGTAGCCTTAGTGGCTTCGAAAGTAAATGATAAACCTGCTTTGGAAGTTTTAACTTCCTCTTCAGAAGTAACTTCCAAAGCTTCGGAAGCAACTGCACTTCCTGTCCCTTCCAAGTTAGATGCCGGGCCACCAGTTTCTGTTTTCCCCTTGAAGTGAATCTCAGGTTCCACACTCCACTTAGGTTGACCAATACCTCTCCCAGAGGTAGGAGGTGCATTAATCTTTGAAGCTCCTCAGCTCTAAAGTAGGTCAGAGTGACATCTGGTAGGGGATGTTCAAATAAGGATCTCATCAAAAATTGGTTCAAGAAACTAAAGAAATTGATGAGAATCCTAGAGTCCATTTGAATTGAAGAAGGTGGGGGAAAGATGGGTGCAGTGATAGTTGGGTGTGAAGAAGTGGCTCCAAAAGGAGAGGTAATGGCAATGATTGGCTCTATAGGAGTTGATGTCTATTACAAAGAGTGAACAGACATCTCCTCCTGAGTTGACATCTGCTCCAAAGAGTGAGCAGATGTCTCCTTATCAGTTCTTCGTCCCTACATAATTTTCCCCTTTTTGGTAACATCATCTTGAGAGTCAGATGAGCTTGATAAATAGCTTGCAGACCTGAGTGTGTACATGCCTAACAGATCTCTCTATGTGTGTCTTAGCTAGTTGGGCCTTGAGAGTGTTAATCTCAAGTTGCTGAGTGACAGATCTACTTTCCAAAATCTTAACATTGGATTCAAGGTTTGATATTTTAAAGAGTAGATACTCAATGGTGTGTTACATACTACCCTCATCCTCTTATGAGGAATCATGGAGAGATGGGATAATATACCTAGTATGTTCCTTCGTACCACCTGATGTGGTTTCTTGGCATCCAGGGTTCCTCTGCAATTCAATGTCTCCTTTAGAAACACTGAGATGCAAAGTTATTATGGATAAAGGCTGATTGATGTTACCACTTCCCTGAGAGGCTAATGAAGCACTCTCAGTAGTGGCAGCTTTATCCATATGAGTCCCCTCCACATCTATAGGACTCACCTCAGTACTGGCTTCCTGATGTGGGCTGAATATCAGAGGCTCCAAAGGGCTCTGTTAATCTAAAGAGTGGTGAGATGGATTAACTTCACTACCCATATGGAGTATGATATCCTTTTCAGGACGGGTAAGAAGGTCAAGAAAGGATGTAGCTTGGATATCTATTGACCTAGGACCTTGGTCAGCACCTAAGGATTCCTTTGCATAAGCAATGGATTCCATGATGTGGATGTCCCTTCTAGGTTGCTTAGGGGAATGTTATGACTCACCCTGAGGGCTTAAGGCTAGGGTTGTGGGCTCATCTGGTTGAGACTGAGTAGACTCAACCATGACATTGAGGTCTATTATGGAGGATGGTAGGACCACAGATGAGTGGGAGCCCATGTTTCCACTCTAGTATTTTTGGATTGAACAGAGGGGGCTTGATCAATCAGAGTAGATTGATCAAGGGTTTATTTAGGGCCTATGTGGTAAGTGAGATGTATGGGATGGTGGATAATGGGTGAATCTGGTGGGGGTTCATCACCTGCTCGGCCTGCAGAGATGTAACCATGAGCCATTGGCTTAAACGTAATTAGAAGAAGATCATTGAATCTTCCAGTGAAATGGGCTAAAACCTTCTTAAAAGTTTTGAAGATTGTAGGTTTCATCTGAGGAACTTGGAAAGTGTGGGCAAATTGAAGCTTATCCTGGTCCAGCTCATAATTTATGATGTGTTGTATGTACCTGGGATACATGTAGAAGGAATCCCGGTTGATATTGCTGATCAGATTCAGCAGCACAAACTGTGACTAGTTGAACTAAAGGTTCCTCACCATTCTATGGAACAGGTACCCCAAATCTTGTGGGATTTGATCCTATCCCCCGGACTTGTTAGATATGCAATGAACACTATGCAGCAGGAACTTCCATTTATAAGAAAAATTGTACTTATAAATGGTAGACCAGTGCACATCGCCACTATAGCCCATTTGGAGATAAGATTATGCCAAATTAAAGTGAGGGAAATCAATAGGGTCGCCCGCATCATGGAGCTCCAGATGCTCCCGGATGGTGGTCTCACTGATGATCAGCTCTTGGCAACATATTATCAACCGAATGAATCTCTACTTATTATGGGTTTCACTCCTTGCATTTGAACAAAAAATGGCCATGTGGTTGGGGTAAACAAGGGGGTTCACGGCGAGGGTGGTGAAGTATGTTGATTGGTTGAGGAACTGGATGATTAGGGCATAGTCGACATCCTTTTTGTAGTAAAGGATCGTGACCTAGTTGTGTTGGGGATTGAGGGCCATGGTTTCTAATTATCTAGTTGATTGGAGGAACTATGAAGAAGACAAATAATAGTGGGGGAAATTTGGGAGTTAGCTTTGTAAATCGGTGGTAGAAAATTCTGTAACGGTAAGAGAGGAGAGAGATGGTCGGAGGTTATGTATAAATGGAGGTAAAATCTTATCGGATAAAGGGTAATGATGTTGACAAGATGGCTTAGGTTTCGATTAGATTAGGCGGAAAGATAAATCCATTTAAATAATTCAACGACATCCTCTTTTACTAAAAAAATCTTTTACCTTTCTACAGAGTGGGGCCCAAAAGATACCGTTACAATTAATTTTCTTCCAAAGGTTAAATGTCTTTCGAAGGGTAACACTTGTGTTCCACTTTAAGTGATTCTTCCAAAGCAAATTTTACTTCCGAAGGCAATTATAGTCTTAAGATAAATTTCCTTCCAAGAGTAAGATTGTTTTTCAAGAGCAGAAGTTAATAAGCTTCGAAAGCTGTTTTGATACTTGATCAAAAATTCTTCCAAGGCCCAAAAGCTTCTGTGGAAAAAGAGACACTTAGAGTAATTTACCAGCGGAAGACTGAGAAAATCTTCTTCCGTAAGTAAATTTCTCTTCGGAAGAATTCTTGCTTAGAAAGTTTTGAAGAAAATTTTTGTAACAGGGCTTAGATTGTAATTGTTTAGACAAAAAGGCCATGGCATATTTAAAAAGATTTTCAAAATAGATCTAGTCAAGGTTGGTCATCCCAATAGCTGTAACTAAATATTTAAATCTTTGTTCATCAAATGCCTTTGTGAATAAGTCAGCATATTGTTTATTTGAATCAACCTTAACTAATTTTATTAGATGCTTCTCATAAATATCTCGGATGAAGTGATACCTGATGTCAATATGCTTGGTCTTTGAGTGCTTCACTAGATTCTCTATGATGAAAATGGCACTCATGTTGTCTATGTGGATAGGAGTTTCCATGAAGAAGGTTGTATTAAGCTTTAGCAGTTGATATAAAGACACAGGATTGTTTCTTGTATTGCCTGAAATGATCCTTCCACTAAGAAATTGACATCCTCCTAATGTTGATTTCTTGTTGATGTTGCAGCCACCATAGTCACTGTAAGTATAACCATAGATGTTGAAGCCCTTGTTCTTAGGATACTAGTGTCCTAATTTGGGAGCTCCCTTGAGGTATCTAAAAATCATTTTGACAGCAACCAGGTGAAACACCTTCGGAGCAGCTTGATATCTTACGCAAATGCAAGTTGCAAACATGATATCAGGTCTGCTTGCAGTTAGATACATCAAAGACCCAATAATTGCCTTGTACTAATGATGATCAGTATCCTCCCCCTCAGAGTCAGGACAAAGATTATGGTTCCTGTCTATAGGTGTCTTGGCTGGCTTACAATCCTTCATTTAAAATCTATCTAAGATGTCCTTGACATACTTAGATTGAATGATGAAAAACCCTTCTTTCATCTGCTTTACTTGAATTCCAAGGAAGAAGTCCATCTTACCTATAGAACTCATCTCAAATTTCTTCCTCATGGTGCTCTCAAAGTCCTTACTATTTGGTCATTTGAAGAACCAAATATGATGTCATCCACGTAGACTTGTATGAGCAACATGTCCTTTCAAGATCTCTTTATGAATAATGTCTTGTCTATAGTGCCTCTAGTATAGCCATTCTTCAGTAAGAATTGAGACAAAGTCTCATACCACAACTTAGGTGCTTGGTGTAGGCCACAGAGTGCCTTGTCTAATTTGCACATATAGTTAGGATGTTGTGGATCTTCAAATACAGGTGGCTGGCACACATAAACTTCCCTGTCTATATCCCCATACAGGAAAGCACATTTCACATCAAGTTGGTAGACAGTGAAGTTCTTGGATGCTGCAAAAGCAGGGAAGATCCTAACAGCCTCAAGTCTTGCAACAAGTGCAAACACATCTGTGTAGTCAATTCCTTCCTCTTCATTGTACCCTTGAACAACAAGTCTGGCCTTATTCTTGATGATTAAACCTCTATCATCCTTCTTCTTCCTGAACACCTATTTGGTACCTATAAGGAATTGGCCTTTTGGTAGTGGACATAAGTTCCACACCTTCTACCTTTTGAATTGAAGCAATTTCTCTTGCATTGCTTCAATGTAATTATTGTCCTTTAAGGCTTCTTCCACTTTCTTAGGCCCAATTTGAGAGAGGAAGCATGAATACAAGCAGATATTCCCTTTATGGGTTTGACTCCTTGTCTTTACTCCCTCTGAGACATCCCCAATGATGTTCTTAGCTGGATGGGTGTTGTAAATTCTGAGCCTAGGAATCACATATAGTTGCATAGATAGATCCAATTTAGAGATGTTTTGCTCAGGATTGTGAAGACCACCACCAGCTGCTGTCTCACGTTCATTCAATAAGGACTGATTCAATGAATGTGTTAGAGCATCAGTTTTGAGTTGTTATGAAGCAGGATCAACAGTTTCCTGTTCCTCCATGTCACTGACTTCATCATCGTGGTGATGATTACTCAAGTTGTCTATTGGTGAATATTGGGTCTCATTTAACTGACAACTTGTTAATGCTCCATTGGTTCTAAAGATGGCAAGACTCTTTGAATTACCAACTATGGGAGCTTGATCTTCATGTCTTCTTAGAGATCTTGGAAGAGGCCTTGGCAACTCAAACATTTGATCTTTATAGGAATCTGTTTGTCCACCTGTTCCAGTTGAAATAGTCTCACAAGAAGGTTTAGAATAGTTCATAAATAATTCTAAGTTGAAGATATATTCAGGGCCATTCCCCTTAACATAAGGAGTGTGCTCATTAACAACAGTATTGGATGATTCCATAAATTGTTGATTCTTAATGTTGTATACGCTATAAGCTTTGAATCTTGAAGGGTATCCAATAAAGATAGCATCATCTGACTTCTCAGCAAATTTTGCTAAATTGTCCTTTGTGTTAAGTATGGCACACCTGTACCAAAGGACCTAAGAAAACCAATGAATGGTAGTCTCTTGTTCCATAGTTCATAAGGGATTTTCCCATGGGGCTTAACTATAAGAACTCTGTTCTGCACATAGTATGCAGTGCTGACTGCCTCTGCCCAAAATGTTAGAGGCAGCTTTGAATCAACCAACATAGTCCTAGCAGCCTCAATAAATGTCCTATTTCTCCTCTCAGCAACACTGTTTTGTTGAGGAGTTCTCGGAGCATTATATTGTCTGGTGATTCTCTTAGAGTCACAGAATGAGTCAATAACTTGATTCTTGAACTTAGTCCCTTGGTCACTTCTTAAGATTTTTACCTTATGATCTATCTAGTTCTCAATTTTAAGAATAAAAGATTTTAAAATTTCATCAGTTTCATCCTTAGTTCTTAAAAAGAAAACCCATGTATATCTAGTAAAGTCATCAACAATCACAAGGCAATATGATTTCCTTCCAATGCTTATTATACTTGTAGGACCAAAGAGATCCATGTGTAACAAGTGTAATGGAGTGGTGATAGAGTTCACTTCTTTGGATTTATGAGGAACCTTGTGTTGTTTTCCTTTCAGGTAAGCAACACAATTATCCTTGCAAATAAATTCCATTTTAGGCACACCATGTACCAAGTTATTTTTGACCAGCTTGTTCATGGTCATAAAATTAACATGGCACATTCTCTTATGCCATAGAGTTGACTCATCACCGTTTGCTTTGGAAAGAAAGAATGATACTTCACCCAGTGGGGAAGCATTATTCATATCAAGCTTGTACATATCCCCTTTCCTGGGAGATCTAAGAAGCACCAATTCCTGAGGAATTGTCATCCTAGGTTTGAGGATAATGCACTCATGTTCTGTGAAAAGCATGTGGTACTTTTGGTCACAGAATTGAGAAACACTTAACAGGTTGTGTTCAAGCTATTTGAAAAAGTTTACATTGTTAATTTTTAACATACCATTGGATACACTTCCCCTGCCAGAAATGTATCCTCCGGTTTCACCTCCAAACTAAACAGGTCCTCTACTAAATTATTAAAATTGTTGAAGAAAAAATCTGTTTGCTGTCATGTGCCTTGAGCATCCATTGTCCACAATCCATATATTTCTATTTTTGTCAAGTGGATGTCCCTGCACATAAGGTGAAAAAGTTAGTTGCTATTGTAGACCCAAGCCTAGTTGGTCTTGCGTTCCTCCAATGTGGATGACAGAATTGAACTAAATTGTAGACATAGGGTTTCAATTGTGGTTTTGGAAGAAGAAGTTAGGGTTGCATCATCTTCTTTGATCTTCTATTTCATCATTTGGTTGATTAGCAAAGATGAGCTTGATGAAGTTTGACCAGCAGAACTTTCTTCCGAAGCTTCTTTCTTTTTGGAAGAAACTTTTCAAAACCTGTTCTTCCAAAGTAGTCTTTACTTCAGATGGTTTCAAACGAATTATATTGTTTTTTGGAAATTTCTTTGTCTTTACTTCCGAAGCTATTTTTCCTTCGAAAGGATTATTTTCTTCCGTAAGTAATTTGGTTTTGGAAGTAAGTTTTCCTTTTCTCACCAATCGAGCCATGTGATAAGGTCCAAATGTGAAACCTTCCTTGACTTCTTCCTTCTTAACATTATTTGCATAATATGTGCTTGCGGGATTGTAGTAAGAATCTTTATCCATGTGGTTGTGCAGACCACACATTATGCATGCAATGTTACTTTTCAAAGGCTGTCCTGACTGTTGTTTCTTGCACTTCTCAACAGTCTTACCCTTTAGTTTTTGATCCTTCAGCTGGACCGGAGTACTGGTACTGCATTCCTTTCCTGTATCAGATTTTCCAACCAACTGGAATCCTACTGAGATAAACACTCCCTTTTTCTTTGGGTCTATCTTCATCTTGGATTCAGCTACTTTCTTGGCAGTTTTCCTGGCAGCCTTGGCTTGGTTTCTTCTTGCTTTGGTGGTTAGGGGCTGTTCATTACAGGTGAGGATTGAGTTTTCTACCTGATCTTTTCCTGTATTTGTCTCCATATTTGTATCATTCTTCCTCTCATAAGATAGGGGGTCAGCAGATGGAACCTCTTGCTCTTCAGTATCACATCTTGGTTGTCTTATAGACTCATAAGAAAATGGTGTAGCAATTTCGTTGGTTCCCAACGAACCTTTGTTTCGATAACATAATTTTGAGTGGGAGGATGATGCAAGAATGGTTTGGAGGTTATGCTCTTCAATAGCATACTTCTTTGCTTTAGCCTTAGCTATGCTAACTGGGCGTCATCCTTATTTAACTTGGAAATTAAATCCTTGATTTGAGTCCTGTAATTGGTTTCTTAATGCTTTAAAGAGGACATGGTTCTTTCTAACTCTTTAATTTTCATTTTATAGTCAGATTCTGCCCTTTTAAAGTCAGATTTTAAGATGTTTAAGGATTCAATATCAGTTTTGATTTCCATGTTATAGTCCTGATACAGTTTGTCTTTAGCAATATAAGCTTGAGTGCAAAGATGTTCATATACCTTGCTATCATCAGTTCCAGCTATGAGTGCTTGAGCAGGATTCACTTCTTGCTCCATGAAGCTCCAGTCAACTTCTTGAGCAACTACAGTAGTTTGTTGTTCAGTTGAAGCAGCTTTATGTGTCATAGAAGATGTGGAGGCTTGTGTGGCTCCTGGATTTGATTTTGGAGCTCTGTATTCCCTTGTAAAATGACCAAGTTGATTACAATTGTAGCACTTGGACTTACTTTTGTCAAACCCGAATTCGTTGTTGGTTGGGTTTTGAGGGAAATGCCTTCCAGTTCTTTTAAAGAACTTCTTTGCTCTATAAGTTAGAATAGCCATTTGTTGGACTATGTCCATGTATTTAACATCATCAGGGCTGAAGCATTTTAGATCTTTAAAGAAGAACTGAAAGTCACTAGAATGTTCATTTCCTAAAACAAAGGCACAATAGTTCAGGAAGGGACTTGATTTAGCCTGTTGAGACTTTAGTGTTTCAGGAAAAGTGATGTATGGACTAGAAGAACTTGGTTGCTGCTGGGAGTAAGTCAAATACTATTAGGACTGGGGGTTTCTTGATCCTTCAGCAACAACTAGAGCATTGCTTATGAAAGGACCAAAAATTCTATTCATCTGATGGCCTTTCTGAGTCTCCATCTCTACACGGTCTATCAAGAATACCGAATAGTTTGGTCATTGTGAGAGTGTTCAAGTTCTCTGTTCTCTTGATAGAGACATAATAGAAAGTCCATTCTTGAGGAAGTGCACTCATGAACTTCCTTGTTAGGTCTCTTTTCTCCAGAGAAACTCCAACTGACTGAAGTGATGAGATAAGATCCATGTACCTGAAATATTATTGGCTAAGAGTCTCTCCAGTTATATAGGTAAAGTTTTCAAACTACTGCGTCATGGATTCTTTCTTGGAGTCATTAGAACCAGAGTACATCTGAGTCAAAGCATCAAAGGGTTCTTTGGCTGTCTTGCAATGCTCAAAGCCTACCATAATAGAGTTCGGTATGGCTGTAAGCAGTACAATCATGGCTTTTCTATCGATGTCCATCTTCTTGTGATCTTCATCCGAGTAATCTTCAACATCCTTTTTCTGTCATGGCACCTTTGCCATCAGGCAATTCCACCTTTGGCTTGTAAGGACCATTATTAATAGATCATCACATTTGGTTGTCTTGACAGTTGATGAAGCCTTCAATCCGCATCCTTCAGGATCTGAATTTTTAGGAGTGATGATAGGAGCTTTAGTCATCATTCCCATTTCGAATTCTGGTGAGTCTAGTTCATGGCCAATTTAAGTGAGGTGAGTGTATGAAATACCCGATACTTATTTGTAATAATAATAATAGTAATAATAATAATAATAATAATAATAATAATAATAATAATAATATCTTAAATTACCTGATCCGGCCATCATGAAATCATCACATCCTTATCATTTTGAAAAATAATTAAATTCCAAGTTTATCTAACCTAACAAATGCTCCACAAATCTTGTAAGTTTGGAGTTTGTTATCCCCTCGATTCCAACATTATAAACGATTTATGGCCTACAAATAAACTTACAAAAGTTTTCTGATTGCCACAAGTTTTACCTCCAATCTTTATCTTGTTCAAGATCACCCCTTACGTTGGCCGATCATCACCGCGCTAGTTCAACTATGAACCCAATTTTTTGTCAGTTTAATCGATGTACGACAACTACCGGTTTGTTCTAAGGTAATACTAGCTTTCTCGGTTCCATTAGATACTTTCAAGCTTTACGCGCTTAATAATACAGAATGGATAATCTTCTCGATTGGTAGTTGCTAGGTCGTCAATTTGATCTACTCCAACAAACAACACACCTTCACCGGTCTAAACCGCCATAAACCACCGGTTGCTAACCGAGGACGTCCGGTACCACATCGATCGACAAGCATACTCACCGCAAAGTACGGTTATTCTATTTCATTCAAGTAAATATCTTTGTTTTGTAACTAAACCATTTAACGATTAACGTTCTCGAGTCGTCGTTGTTAGGCCTCTAAATGATAGTGCGCATAACTTTCCTTCAGTCATCCCCATTCATGTTCATGTTGGTCTGATAACTTGAACCACCCTCACGGCAACTTGAACCATTGAAATCTAATCGCGTTTGGGATCGATTATTTAATTCACACACAAGGTAACTCTACCAATCATGATTTCTTGTTAATAATTTTAGGAATGAACGATATATAAATAAGATATATTGATCTTGTGAATTCTGACATGCGAAAGAAAAATGGAAAATAAATAAATGATGTTGAAATGAATTGAATTCGTTTACATGCAAGACATATTATATATATATAGTAGTGATATGATTTATTCTAAAAAAATTATAAAAATACAAATGCGGTAAAAGAAATTATAAATAATTAGTTTAGAGATTTCAGAATATTTCACATGTTAAGAATATAAGTTTTTATATAATGTATTAAAAGAAATCATAAAATAAAAGGAGAGAAAGTGGAAAACAAGTTACTGATTAAACGTATTATGTTTCGAATTTTATTTTTGTCCATGCTAACATAGTAAATGTATTATAATAAATATTAATATTGTATACACATACTTTTAACTTGATAAATAAAAGATTTATATACAAGCTGGTTGAAGTAAGTTTTCAAAATAATTAATATAGAATTGACTTTAGTTATTTGGCTATCAAAGGCTATAAAATAAGTTTCATTGATTATCAAAATATATAACTAATAAACGAACCAATTTGATATTATTCAAAAATCTAATATGAGTTATAAATAATATGTAGGTTCTTAGCTGTTGACATTCATTTGATTTACGTATAAGTTAAGGTACGGATTCCGACCCTCCCTCTCCCCTAGCATGAATACCTCTCGTTTGTGACATATTTATTTGAATTCGTGACTTGACATGCTATCATTGACATCTATACTATTGTTATAACTCTTGAACCGTATAGTTGACATCGCTTGCATGCAATAGAATTAAATTACTTTGTACTCATTGTCGTATGCTCCATATATTGTTAATTATTAGCTAAGGTTAGTGACATTTTTCAAGGGTTATGAGCCTTAGTGTAACTTATTGTGTTGTGTCGACTTGATCGTATTGAATTATTGACCTCCGTACCCGAGCACATCCACCTATGGGGACATAGGGTGTCATTGTGGCACAAGTGACGTGCTCTAGCTGTGGCAGAGCCATTAGACCACAACGTCTCTATATTATAATTACGTGCTAAGTTGTTGCACATATTGATTAGTGTTAAAGGGGGCGTATGGATCGATCCTAGGATATCATTGTTATTGTTTATTGGTGAGATGGTTAGGTGTGTGTGCCCACATTCCTATCTCACATACTGGTGCATTAGAACTGCAGCTAATGTACACATTATTAAGTGTTATTATCATTGGCTCATATGGGTATTCCATTTAGATGATCAATATTATTTGATTTTCAACTTGATCATCTCATTGTTATCGTTATTGATCATTGTATTGCTATTGTTTATTTTCGTTACTGAGCATTCTTTGGCTCAGCGGTGTTTTCTTTTGTGGTTTTCTCTGATTTTATAGCGGGTACTCAAGGGGCTCAGGGGAACGAGTGAAGAGAGTTAACTCAAGAAGTTAGGATGAGAACATTTAAATTAATAAGACTTAATAGTATTTTGATTTTAAGACTTTATTTAAATTATTTGGACCTATATAAGGATTTGAATGTTTTTTAGTACTTTAATTTTATCATTCATGAAACTCTGTTTACTGTTTGTGTGACACTTCAACCCTACTCGGGTTGGGGTGTTACAGTTATGGTATCAGAGCTTAGGCTCCTTCCTCTAAAAAACTTTAACTAAATAATTAATACATGTGAGGATTGAGTAGACATTGGGTTAGGTTCTCTATATACTATATGGCTATTTTCTAATTCACTTTGTTCTGATTAATTTTATTTGTTTTCATTGTAGATGCCTTCCCGTCGTACATCACGAAATTCTAGCGGGTCGAGTGGACCTGATCCAAACCTTGTTGGTGCTATGACCCAAGCACTTACTGCTATACTGCCGACTTTGATTGACGCAGCATGTAATCCAAACCCAAATCCAAACCCTAATCCAAATCCGAATCTGAATCCAAATGCAAACCCAAATCCTAATCCAAATCCATAACCAAATCCAAATCCAGATCCGAACCAGAATCCAAACCCGACTGGTGCAGATGTTTGGCTATCACGATTTCAAAAGCAAAAACCACGATCTTTCACTAAGGCGGCTACACCTGCAGTGGCCAAAGACTAGATCGCTCACATTGAGAAAATTTTCACCGTGCTTAGAGTTGATCAGCAGTACAGTGTAGGTTTAGCTGCTTATAAGCTGGAGGAAGATGCTCAAGTATGGTGGGAGAATGTTGTGGCTGAAAGAGGAGGCGAACAGTTCGTGGAAACTCCATCTTGGAATGATTTCCGTGCCATATTCTTTGACAAGTATTTTACAAATGTAGAAAAAGCAGCATACAGATGGGAGTATGATAACATCAGTCAACGAAATGATGAATCACTCACTGATTTTACAGACCGGTTTTATCAATTGTTGGGATTTCTAGGTGCTTCTGCTGGACCACCTGAGGAATGGGCCGAAAAGTATCAATGGGTAGCATGTGATCGGATTCGTAAGGCTATTATTCACTCCATTTTCAATAATGTTAAGGAAGTAGTCAGGGCTGCAAAAAGGGCAGACCTAGACAGAAAGGAATTTCTATTAAAATTTGAGGATAATAGGAAGCGGAATAGAGATGGGACTCGTATTTAGGCTGGTAGTGACTCATCTCAAGGATCTGACCGAGATGGAAATGATCGTGTGGAAAATCAAGGATCGGGGACGAACACTAAGACATGGCATGGTAAGACGTGAAGTCAAGGTCAAATGATGCCCTATCAACAACCAATTGCAGCTCAACCGATGAATCAAAAAGGCAATCCTTCTAAACATCCGATGTCTACTCTTTGTGGGAAGCACCATCCTGGAATTTGTCTTCGACTTACAGGAGCTTGTCTTGGTTGTAAGGATATGGGGCATAGGGTTAGTCAATGCGCAAAGGCAAGGAACCGACAAGAGAATGATGCTAAGGGGGCTAATGCGCCACCTACTATTGGAGGTCGAGAATTCGCACTAACTGCAGGGGAAGCTACAAATACTCCAGGTATGATTTGTGGTATACTTCGTTATGGTGACTATGATATTTCTGTATTATTTGATACTGGCTCCACCCACTCGACAGTATCTCATCTATTCCCAAAGCGCCTTACGATCATGCCTACTACTATAGAGCCTACATTTGTGATTTCTACTCCTGTTGGAGAATCGATTGTTATTTTTCAAGTGTACCAAAACTGTCCTATTCAGATCCAATCAATCATTAGAGAGGCTGACCTGTTTCCTATGCACATGGGTGATTTCGATATTATTCTTGGCATGGATTGGTTAACACGACACCAGGTTACCATAAAGTGTCAAACCCGTCGTGTGCTATTTGGTGATCCTATGAATCCTTGCTTAGTTTACCAAGGGAGCTTACCTCGGAAGTCTCTCAAAATCATATCTGCTCTGAAAGCCCAAAAGCTTATATCCTGTGGATGTGAGGGATTCTTAGCTGCTATAAAAGATACATCAGTGGATACTCCTCGTATTGAAGACTTTCCTATTTGTTCGGGAATTCTCTGATGTCTTTCCTGAAGAACTTCCAGGGTTACCACCTGAGCGTGAAGTCAAGTTTACTATTGATTTAATCCCCGGGCGGAACCTATTTCTAAGGCACCTTATCGGATGGCCCCAGTAGAGTTGAAGGAATTGAAAGAACAACTGCAGGAGCTATTAAAACTCGGATTCATTAGACCAAGTGTTTCACCATGGGGGGCACCGGTATTATTTGCGAAGAAGAAAGATGGTAGTATGCGTCTATGCATCGACTACCGAGAGCTTAATAAGATTACTATCCGGAACCGATATCCGTTACCGCGTATTGACGATCTCTTCGATCAACTGCAAGGGGCAAAGTTTTTCTCTAAGATCGACCTCAGATCAGGATACCATCAATTGAGGATCCGAGATCAAGATGTTCCTAAGACAACATTCCGCACCCGTTACGGTCACTACGAGCTTCTAGTCATGCCTTTTGGCTTGACCAATGCCCTAGCTGTCTTTATGGACCTCATGAACAGAGTGTTCCACGAGTATTTGGACCGCTTTGTAATTGTTTTTATTGATGACATCTTGGTCTTTTCAAAAAGTAGAGAGGAGCACGAAGACCATCTTCACATGATTTTGGATACTTTACGCCAAAAGAAGCTATATGCTAAATTTTCTAATTGTGACTTTTGGCTTGAACAAGTGGCATTTCTCGGTCATGTTGTATCAGCTAAAGGTATCACTATGGATCCGGTAAAGGTGGAAGCTATTACTAAATGGCCTCGACCAACATCCGTCACTGAAGTTTGTAGTTTTCTTGGTTTAGCGGGCTATTACTGATGTTTCGTGGAAGGTTTCTCTCGTGTGGAATTGCCTCTAACTCAGCTTATGAGAAAGGGTGTAAAGTTTACTTGGAACGAGGATAGAGAAAAGAGTTTTGAGGAACTGAAGAAAAGACTAGTATCTACCCCTATTCTTACTTTACCTTCGGGTTCTGGCGGGTACCAATTTTATAGTGATGCATCGAAGAAGGGACTTGGTTGTGTTCTTAGTCAGCATGGTAAAGTTATTGCCTATGCTTCCTAACAGCTTAAACCGTATGAAGTAAACTACCCAACACATGACCTAGAGCTTGCAGTCGTGGTATTTGTATTGAAGATTTGGAGACATTATTTGTATGGAGAGTCATGTGACATCTTTACTGATCATAAGAGCCTTAAGTATATTTTCACTCAAAAAGAACTCAACATGAGGCAGAGGAGATGGTTAGAACTACTCAAGGATTACGATGCCAACATCCAGTACCATCCGAGCAAGGCAAATGTCGTGGCAGATGCTCTCAGTCAAAAGAGTGCAGGTGAAATGGCATGTCTTCAAATCCAAGCACAGATTATCTCAGATCTTGATAGAATGGAAATTGGGTTACAGCTTGGTGAGTCTAACGGCTATCTGGCAAAGATGAGGATAGAATCTGATCTTTTTACACGGATCAAGGAAGCTCAGAATCAAGATGGGGAACTTTGGACGATATTACAAAATTTGAAGATAGGGAAACAATCTGAGTTTCGAGTTGATGAGCAAGGAGTTATCTGGTGTGGGAATAGGTTATGTGTGCCAGATGATTCAACCCTTCGTGACTCCTTATTAGCAGAGGCACACAGCTCACCTTTCTCTATTCACCCGAGAGCCACTAAGATATATAGAGATCTAAGGCAGAACTTTTGGTGGAGTGGTATGAAAGAAGATGTAGCTAAAGATGTGAGCCATTGTTTAACTTGTCAGCAAGTAAAGATTGAACATCAAAGAGCTACTGGATTACGGCAACCATTAGATATTCTGTGTGGAAATGGAATGATATTTCCATGGACTTTGTTACAGGCTTACCAAAAACATTCAAGAAGAACGACGCCATTTGGGTCGTAGTTGATAGACTCACAAAGTCGGCTCATTTCTTGCCCATCCAGCAGGGTTACTCAGTTAGCAAATTATCAGAGGTATTTCTGCAAGATATTATTCGACTTCATGGTACGCCATCATCGATTGTATATGATAGAGATCCGCGTTTCATGTCACGCTATTGGAAGGGTTTCTAAAATTCTTGGGGAACAAAGTTAAGATTTAGTACTGCCTTCCATCTGCATACTGACGGACAATCTGAACGCACGATTCAGACTTTGGAAGATATGCTTAGAGCATGCGCACTCGAATGGACGTGTAATTAGGACGAGTATCTATGCTTAGTTGAGTTCGTGTATAATAACAGTTGGTAGGCTAGTATAAATATGGCCCCGTTTGAACTTCTATATGGTCGAAAGTGTAGAGCACCAATATGTTGGAATGAGGTTGGAGAGAAGATAATCGAAGGACCAAAATTGGTTAGAATTACTAATGACAAAGTTGCTATTGCCAGAGAGAAGTTGAAAGAAACCCAAACTAGACAAAAGAGTTACGCCGATCAACATCGACGAGCCTTGGAATTTAGAGTTGGAGATCATGTGTTTCACAAAGTGTCACCTTGTCATGGCATACGTCGATTTAGAATAAAAGGAAAATTAAGTCCACGTTTTATTGCTCCGTTTGAGATTCTTGAAAGGGTTGGAGAAGTCTCGTATCGTTTAGCATTGCCGCCTCAACTCTCTCATGTTCATAACGTTTTTCATGTTTCTTTGTTGAGGGGATACAACTATCATCCGTTGCACGTTATTAGTTACCCTCTTCACGCGATTCAAGAAGATCTTTCTTATGAAGAAGAACCTGAAGCTATTATTGATCGTCAAGAACGAGTTATGAGACACAAGTCTATACCATTCGTTAAAGTCTTATAGAAAAATCATTCTGAACATGAAACGACGTGGGAGGCAGAAGAAATGATTCGTTCTCAGTGCCCATACCTATTTGACAACTAAGTGTATCTTTTCTAATCCTAACTGTTTGAGATTACTCTATTCGTATGTTGTGTGTGCTTAAAGAGGTATTAGTTCATTAGTATTGTATTCTATGAGGATTCGTGCTACGTTAGCTAAGAATTTTGAAGACGAAATTAATTAAGAGGGGTAGAGTTGACATACCCGATACTTATTTGTAATAATAGTAATAATACTAATAATACTACTACTACAACTACTACTACTACTACTAATAAAAATAATAATAATAATAATAATAATATCTTAAATTACCTGATCCAGTCATCATGAAATCATCACATCCTTATCATTTAAACAATATTTAAATTCCAAGTTTATCTAACCTAACAAATGCTCCGCAAATCTTGTAACTTTGGAGTTTGTTATACCCTCGATTCCAACATTATAAACGATTTATGGCCTACAAATAAACTTACAAAAGTTTTCTGATTGCCACGAGTTTTACCTCCGATCATTATCTTGTGCAAGATCACCCCTTACGTTGGCCGATCATCACTGCGATAGTTCAACTACGAACCCAAATTTTTGTCAGTTTAATCGACGTACGACAACTAACGGTTTGTTCTAAGGTAATACTAGCTTTCTCGGTTCTATTCGATACTCTCAAGCTATACGCGCTTAATAATACGGAATGTATAATCTTTTCGATTGGTAGTTGCTAAGTCGTCAATTTGATCGACTCCAACAAACAACACACCTTCACCGGTCTAAACCGCCATAAACCACCGGTTGCTAAACGAGGACGTCCGGTACCACCCGGTACCACATCGATCCACAAGCATACTCACCGCAAAGTACGGTTATTCTATTTCATTCAAGTAAATATCTTTGTTTTGTAACTAAACCATTTAACGATTAACGTTCTCGAGTCATCGTTGTTAGGCCTCTAAACGATAGTGCGCATAACTGTTCGTTAGTCATCCCCATTCATGTTCATGTTGGTCTGATAACTTGAACCACCCTCACGGCAACTTGAAGAGTTGAAATCTAATCGTGTTTGGGATCGAGTATTTAATTCGCACACAAGGTAACTCTACCAATCATGATTTCTTGTTAATAATTTTAGGAATGAACGATATACAAATAAGATATATTGATCTTGTGAATTTTGACATGCGAAAGAAAAATGGAAAATAAATAAATGACGTTGAAGCGAATTGAATTCGTTACATACAAAACATATTATATATATATATAGTAGTGATATGGTTTATTCTAAAAAAATTATAAAAATACACATGCTATAAAAGAAATTATAAATAGTTAGTTTAGAGATTTGAGAATATTTCACATGTTAAGAATATAAGTTTTAATATAATGTATTAAAAGAAATCATAAAATAAAAGGAGAGAAAGTGGAAAACAAGTTACTGTTAAAACGTATTATGTTTTGAATTTTATTTTTGTCCATGCTAACATAGTAAATGTATTATAATAAATATTAATATTGTATACACATACTTTTAACTTGATAAATAAAAGATTTATATACAGGCTGGTTGAGGTAAGTTTTCAAAATAATTAATATAGAATTGACTTTAGTTATTTGGCCATCAAAGGCTATAAAATAAGTTTCATTGAGTATAAAAATATATAACTAATAAACGAACCAATTTGATATTATTCAAAAATCTAATATGAGTTATAAATAATATGTAGCTTCTTAGCCGTTAACATTCATTCGATTTACGTATAAGTTAAGGTACGGATTCCGACCCTCCCTCTCCCGTAGCATGAATACCTCTCGTTTGTGACCTATTTATTTGAATTCATGACTTGACATGTGATCATTGACATCTATACTATTGTTATAACTCTTGAACCGTATTGTTGACATCGTTTTCATCCAATAGAATTAAATTACTTTGTACTCGTTGCCACATGCTCCATATATTATTAATTATTAGCTAAGGTTAGTGACATTTTTCAAGGGTTATGAGCCTTAGTGTAATTTATTGTGTTGTGTTGACTTGATCGTATTGAATTATTGACCTCCGTACCCGAGCTCATCCACCTATGGGGACATAGGGTGTCATTGTGGCATAAGTGACGTGCTCTATCTGTGGCAGAGCCATTAGACCACAACATCTCTACATTATAAGTACGTGCTAAGTTATTGCACATATTTATTAGTGTTAAAGGGGGCGTATGGATCGATCCTAAAGTACCATTGTTATTGTTTATTGGTGAGATGGTTAGGTGTGTGTGCCCACATTCCTATCTCACATACTGGTGTATTAGAATTGCAGCTAATGTACACATTGTTAAGTGTTATTATCATTGGCTCATATGGGTATTCCTTTTAGAGGATCAATATTATTTGATTTTCAACTTGATCATCTCATTGTTATCGTTATTGATCATTGTATTGCTATTGTTTATTTATGTTACTGAGCATTCTTTTGCTCAGCCGTGTTTTCTTTTGTGGTTTTCTCTGATGTTTATAGCAGGTACTCAAGGGGCTCAGGGGAACGAGTGAAGAGAGTTAACTCAAGAAGTTAGTATGAGAACATTTTGATTAATAAGACTTAATATTATTTTGATTTTAAGACTTTATTTAAATTATTTGGACCTATGTAAGGACTTGAATGTTTCTTAGTACTTTAATTTTATCATTCATGAAACTCTGTTTACTGTTTGTGTGACACTTCAACCCTACTCGGGTTGGGGTGTTACAGTTATGGTATCAGAGCTTAGACTCCTTCCTGTAAAAAAGCTTTAACTAAATAATTAATACATATGAGGATTGGATAGACATTGGGTTAGATTCTCTATATACTATATGGCTATTTTCTAATTCACTTTGTTCTGATTAATTTGATTTGTTTTCATTCTAGATGCCTCCCCGTCGTACTTCACGAAATTCTAGTAGGTCGAGTGGACCTGATCCAAACCTTGTTGGTGCTATGACCTAAGCACTTACTGCTATACTGCCGACTTTGATTGACGTAGTACGTAATCCGAACCCAAATCCAAACCCTAATCCAAACCCTAATCCAAATCCAAATCCGAATCCAAATGCAAACACAAATCCTAATCCAAATCTAAACCCAAATCCAAATCTAGATCCGGACCAGAATCCAAACCCGACCGGTGCAGATGTTTCGCTATCGCGATTTCAAAAGAAAAAACCATGATCTTTCACTAAGGCGGCTACACCTGCAGTGGCCAAACACTGGATCACTCACATTGAGAAAATTTTCACCGTGCTTAGAGTTGATCAGCAGTACAGGGCAGGTTTAGCTGCTTATAAGCTGGAGGAAGATGCTCAAGTATGGTGGGAGAATGTTGTAGCTGAAAGAGGAGGCGAACAGTTCGTGGAGACTCTATCTTGGAATGATTTCCGTGCCATATTCTTTGACAAGTATTTTACAAATGTAGATAAAGCAGCATACAGATGGGAGTATGATAACATCAATCAACGAAATGATGAATCACTCACTGATTTTACAGACCGGTTTTATCGATTGTTGGGATTTCTAGGTGCTTCTGCTGGACCACCTGAGGAATGGGCTGAAAAGTATCAATGGGTAGTATGTGATCGGATTCGTAAGGCTATTATTCACTCCACTTTCAACAATGTTGGGGAAGCAGTCAGGGCTGCAAAAAGGGTAGACCTAGAGAGAAAGGAATTATCTATTAAAATTTGAGAATAATAGGAAGCGGAGTAGAGATGGGACTCGTATTCAGGCTGGCAGTGGGTCATCTCAAGGATCTGACCGAAATGGAAATGATCATCAGAAAAATCAAGGATCGGGGAAGAACACTAAGCCATGGCATGGTAAGACGTGAAGTCAAGGTCAAATGATGCCCTATCAACAACTAATTACAGCTTAATCGGTGAATCAAAAAGGCAATCCTTCTAAACATCCGATGTGTACTCATTGTGGGAAGCATCATCCTGGAATTTGTCGTAGACTTACAGGAGCTTGTCTTGGTTGTGGGGATATGGGGCATAGGGTTAGTCAATGCGCAAAGGCAAGGAACCGACAAGAGAATGATGCTTAGGGAGCTAATGCGTCACCTACTATTGGAGGTCGAGTATTCGCACTAACTGCAGGGGAAGCTGCAAATACTACAGGTACGATTTGTGGTATACTTCGTTATGGTGACTATGATATTTCTGTATTATTTGATACTGGCTCCACCCACTCGACAGTATCTCATCTATTTACAAAGCACCTTACGATCATGCCTACTGCTCTAAAGCCTACATTTGTGATTTCTACTCCTGTTGGAGAATCGATTGTTATTTCTCAATTGTACCAAAACTGTCCTATTCAAATCGAATCAATTAAAAGAGAGGCTGACCTGTTTCCTATGCACATGGGTGATTTCGATATTATTCTTAGCATGGATTGGTTATCACGTCACAAGGTTACCATAGAGTGTCAAACTCGTCGTGTGCTATTTGGTGATCCTATGAATCCTTGCTTAGTTTACCAAGGGAGCTTACCTCGGAAGTCTCTCAAAATCATCTCTGCTCTGAAAGCCCAAAAGCTTATATCCCGTGGATGTGAGGGATTCTTAGCTGCTATAAAAGATACATCAGTGGATACTCTTCGTATTGAAGACTTTCCTATTCTTCGGGAATTCTCTGATGTCTTTCCTAAAGAACTTCCAGGGTTACCACCTGAGCGTGAAGTCAAGTTTACTATTGATTTAATCCCCGGGGTGGAATCTATTTCTAAGGCACCTTATCGGATGGCCCCAGTAGAGTTGAAGGAATTGAAAGAACAACTGCAGGAGCTATTACCACTCGGATTCATTAGACCAAGTGTTTCACCATGGGGGGCACCGGTATTATTTGTAAAGAAGAAAGATGGTAGTATGCGTCTATG
Source organism: Flaveria floridana (assembly GCA_018326465.1). Classification (NCBI taxonomy): domain Eukaryota; kingdom Viridiplantae; phylum Streptophyta; class Magnoliopsida; order Asterales; family Asteraceae; genus Flaveria; species Flaveria floridana. The sequence goes on from BJCO01593050.1 coordinate 25,025, forward strand.
CATCGACTACCGAGAGCTTAATAAGATTACTATCCG
>BJCO01594618.1:0-22304 GCA_018326465.1 Flaveria floridana
GATTCACTGAATTCGTTGTTCATAGTTATTCTTTATTATTCTTTTGTAATCATTACTTGATAGTTAATGAAATACGTTTGAATAATTATTGAGTTCGTATTTATTGTGTTTCTGTGGTTGTGTTCATCATTAATCATTAAAACAATTAAACGTCAATTAGTGATAATTCCGCGATCATTGAATTGATTTATTTTAATACTGATAATTCCTGAATTGAGATCCTTGGATTCACAAAACTCTGTGTAATTGGATCAGCGTTAATTGTTCTCCGATTGGGTTTGTTGAAGCTGTTGATTTATCAAACGCCAATATCGCCGGTGAGTTTCCGTCGTCGGAACTCTGTCGTCTCACCGGACTGAAGTTTATCACCATGTACAATAACTTCATCAACGGCACCACCGTCGCGCGTCACCACAACCCGCACCACGTCCACTCACGACCCTCACCTCCTCCACAATCGTCCGCCTCCACGGTGGTTCTGGTTTTGGTTAAGGGTTAAGAGATAGAGAGAGAAAGAGTGGGGAGTGGGTGGGGGGAAGTTAAAAGGGGATATCAGTTAAGGGTAATTTTGTCATTTCAAAAAATATTAACAGAATTATTTAACGTCGTTAGTCATTTGGATGCAAATGGGAACAAAAATAAAACGTTAGGGGGTATACGGAGATTTTTAAACTGTAGGGATACAAATGGTTAAAATCACTAAAACTCAGGGATGCAAACGGTAATTTACTCAAAAGTAAAACATCTGTCAAGTGGGTCAGCCTCACATTAACACTAACCCAAGAAGAATAATATGTTCATCTTCCACCATCTAGCACCCACAAACAACACGATCGTTTCATGAATCTAACTTAGTTATTTATGAATCTGTCTTAAAAATTCTCTCAGTCAAATATCATTATTTTGTCTTCAAGATTCATTTCAATGCGTCCCGATACTCGCCGATGTCACATGTCCTCGCTCGTATTAGCCCCACACGTAGAAAACAAACCACATTAGCCTATGTTTCAACAATTCAAGATTTGCTCAAAATAACGAATTATGTATAATCCATATGTTTATTTTCTAATATAAGAGTAACTAGGGGGCACATATGATAACACCACGTTTCTATTGATTAAAATTTTTTAACTTCTCTCTCATATTTATTAGTTAGTACAATTACTTGTAATATTATCTAAGTTCTTTATAAACTAAAAATACTTTATACTGGATTAAGAAAGGGCTCTTTTGATTAATGTTATTTATAAAGAAATAACTTTTTATAAAATAAGAAATTTTTCTAAAACATACTTTTTCTTAAATACAAAATATTTTAATTTTGGTATTTTTAAAAAATAAAAAACATATAAATAAAAATAATTAAAATTGGGAGTTATAATAACGAAAGTTTTCTAAGATGGTTTGTTTTGAAATAAAATGTTTAGTTTTTTTAACAAGAAAAGTTTAAAAAAATGATATCATTAATTTTGATATCATTAGTTTTTTTAAACAAAAAGAGTTTAAAAAATTGAAACAAAATATTTTATTAAAAAATCGATTTTGTTAAGAGTCAATTTCTATTGTTGGTTAGCAACATTTTGTGAACTTTTGTTAACTTTGTTAAAGTTTCTCAAAAAAAAAAAAAAGAACGAAATGATCATTAAAGTATATTTGTTACTTAAATATGTAGTAATTAAAGCTCCCATTCCTCGTTTTTTTTCAAAGTGATTAATAGTTATAAAAGTATTAATATCAATCTAGTATGTTACGAACTAAAATATGTGAAACTAGACTACAACCTACAACCCACTAAATTGATCAACTAATGTAAGCTACGCATCAAAAGCGGAATTTACCAACAAACCCCAAATAGATTAATATTCAATTTTAAAACACCATTCTTCATTGTCGATAAATGTTAATCTGTATAATCTTAAGGTCACAAGTTACACGACAAACCGCAAAACCAAAAGCATTTCCCCCTTAAGATGTAAACAAACCAAGTCGAATTTGAACTTGTTTAAGTTCAAGTTCGTCTCATGAATTTATTTTCAAGTTTAAGTTTGACTCAGACTCAATTCTTTTATTATTTACTAAATATTTATTAGTTACTTCTATAAAATGTTAATATTTTTAGACAAAATTTAAATTAATCATCCTTTTAGATATTACTATTTTGTGATTTAGTCTCAATAATCATCTTAAACATTCGTTACTTTTAATGTTTCTCACACATTGTCTTGATGGATGGACATTAGATTCATCCATTTAAGTCCACATGATGAGATGTTAATCTTTTTATATAAAAATACAAAAACATTTAAGTCCACATGATGAGATGTTAATCTTTTTATATAAAAATACAAAAAATATGTCATTAAACATCTGTCAAACACCATATACTACATCCACCAACACCACCACCACCACCCACAGCCTTACACACATGTCATCAAAACTTCAAGATTTCAAAACATGAGATTTGAACCCTAACTTAAGAAATGTGATGCGGGGTTAAGTTATAGTCATTCTTAGAAATCGATAAAGATAGGAGGCATGTTTGCATGCTTTGACATAAAAAATGAAAAGAAAGAGAAAAAGTCCATGTATAACCTCACACGACCAATTCGACATCTTTTAGTTCTAGGCATCAAATTAAACCAAGAAAATTTATAGTGTAATAGTGTCTAGAATATGATGACATTATTTGAATAATAAGTTAACCTATTTAGTAATTGTTTACGGAAAAACGATAATGTGTCTTTCTTGTATCTAAGCGATTGATAGTTCAAATCATGCAATGTATAAATATAAGTAATTAAGAAAAGTATTTAGAAGTTGTTTTAGTGATTATGGATTAACAAATAAGTCACTAGCTCAAAAATAAGAAGATCGTCTAAACGATCTTTAGATTCACGACCAAAGGATAGTTGACCCATAATAAAATGGGTCTACCATTAATGAGAACAAGTACACATGGCAAGTTGCATTTGTGTCAAGTGATTGATTAGTCTACGTATTAGACGTGACATATATTCAGATGACCTCATCATTCACAACAATTTGCTAAAGTGACGATCTATGTGAATGATAATAGCCAATATGAATGACGGAAAATTGGGCATGCAAGTGACACAGCAAGAATTTACAAGAAACCCTCATTCTATTAATCTTCTCTTACCAATTACTTATTCTCGTGCCAAATGATTATCATAGGATAACCCCCATTTATGTGACGAGCCTAATTGTGTTACTGTCTTATAGATAGTTATTGTAATTGGTGTAATCATACTTGTTCGAGAGAATCTATTAGACCAAACCACTTGTTTCGTAATTGTTTATTCACTCCTTTAAACATCCATTCTCAACCAACTTTTATAACAAATTTTCAATTTCAATTATCATATACTAAATTCCAAAATGTACAACAGAACCACTATACAAATCATGCATCAAATCAAATGTAGTCATTTTCATGAATGATAAATACTTACACTAGCCTAAAGAGATAATGCATACATAGGTCATCCAAATTTCTCTAAAAACACATGAAACACACAAATACATATAAACCTCATATTCTATCATTTATAAGACAATAATACACCATAAAACCAATTTAAACATGCATTAACAATTAATCTAAAACTAATCTTTCTAACATTTAAAGACCCAAATAAGAAAACAAATTGAAAGAATAAAGATGCAAGCTTTGAGTTGTTCAAGCCGACTTCAATCTTGTTATTCCCATAACACCCATGATCTAAACCCATGGTGCACCCCATCATGCAACAAAAACCATGGGCAAAATCGTAATTTCACACATAGCCAACGCATCTCCGATCATAACACTGGGGGAGGCGCTGCAATGGCTTCGGTTGAACCTTCGATTACCTTAACCCCAAACCTCAAGAACACAAAATCCTATTATTATTATTGTTGTTATTATTATTATTATTAGAATCTTTTGAAAAGGGTATCAGGGGTTAATCGCAAATTTGCAATACAATAACCTAACCGTAAATTTCCCAAAAGCCGATCAGCTTCGTATAAACCCCAAAAGGAACGATTTTTACACGCGATTCGGAGTTACAGCTGAAGGTATTTGTGTATTCGATCTTGTTTTTGTTTGATTGAATCTTTTTCGTCGATTTAGCATGTGGGTTTTCAAAGATTCTGCTTAATTGATCTCTCAGCTTGGGTTTTTGCGTTGTTTGGGCTTCTAGGGTTTCAATTGGGGAGATTTGTGGTGATTTGGGTTGTGAAGGTGTTGAATTATGTTGCATGTGTTTAATCTGTGAGTATTTAGGTGAATTTGAGATCAGAAGTTTGTATTGTGTTCTGCTTGGATGTACTGACTTGCCCTTTTTATTTTGTAATTCAATTAGTTGATTCTTTTATTATTTTGTTTGAGGAGGAATATATACTTGAAATGTATTGATCAGCTTACATAGTTAAGATGATGAATATGGGAACTATCCATATACAGTTAGTTATTTTAAAATTTGGTATTGATTATGTTCAAGAGTGATCAGCTGTGATTTGAATTAAAATTAACGGAAACCCGTGATGAGAGAGAGATATGTATGTATTTTGTATGATATTGTAGGGATCCAACTGATTGAGGATTGGTTATCTAACTGTAACTAGCAGATTCACAGAGATCACCTATTTTTTTTAACTACTGATCAAGATATGGGAGATGTTTTGTGCAATGCCTTTGGTATGTAAATGATTTTTATAAATATTATGTGAATGACCTTGAATCTTTGTCTAAATGAGCATTGATTTGACATTCAGATGAGTATATTCAGGCTCTTCTCTATTTATAGGTTTATAGAGCATGTAGACATTTTTGTGCACTGTATGTGTGCCAATTGCAAGAACCCAATCTTAAGCCGATTCACCTTTAAAGCTTTGATTTTTTCAATTAGGATCACTTTAAAAGCGAAACACTTCAATGTTAATCTGAGGTTTGTGCCATTTCTTAAATTGTTAGGTTTTATTCTTCTTTTGCCGTTGGAAAATTGAGCTTCACTTTCATGTGCTGTGAGGCTCCAGCCTTGTCATGCACAACTGTGTTTACAAGTCTTGTAACACAGAGACTGTTTATGAACTGATGCAATGGCATCATCTGGTAAATTCGACTTGTCTTCTAGCCCAGATAGGCCATTGTACAGTTCTGCACGTGGGTCCTATACCGCTGCTTCGTTGGACAGATCATCCAGTTTCCATGACAACATGGAAAATCCAATATTATCATCTCTTCCAAGCATGTCAAGAAGTACCTCAAGTGTCACACAAGTAGATGTGACTAACTTTTTCCAATGCTTGCGGTTTGACCCAAAGTCTATGGTGGCTGAACATAAGTTCAACCGACATGGGGATTTTAGACGACTTGCAAGTGCTGTTCTTGGTTCACCAGATGAGTCACCATCTATCTTGTTGAAAGGAAAGCTGCCTAATTCCTCCCCTGAGGATCTCAAGCGGTTAAAGGCTGGTTTGCGTGAATCTGCCATTAAAGCTAGGTATATTTTTTTTTACGTTTTTTTTGAACAACACCTAGAATTTTCTAGGATAAAATCACCACATTCTGCACCTTGTAGGACTAGAGCCCACAACCTTTTGGTTGGGGAGTACACCACTTATCACTAGGATGTTCCCTTGGGAACAATTTATATTTTTTTTATATATCCTTCATCCTTGTAGGGTCAAAGATGTATACATTCTGTAGTTATTTTGTTATGTATTTAGGGAACGGATGAAGGCTTTCAGTGAGACTTTATCAGTGATGAACAAGTGTTTCCCAAGTATTCATTCAAGGAAGAGATCAAGACCAGATGTTTTACCTGGTGATCGTTCTAGTGGTTTACTCTTGAATCGTGCACCCATGGGGCCAGGTGTTGGTAAGATGGGTACCCAAAGTGTTTCCCTCACAAATGCTTTTGACTTTGAGCAGCAGAAGGTTGAAGAAAAGGGTAAAAATGTCATTCCCAACAAACGAACCAGAACTTCAATGGTTGATCAAAGGGTTTGTATAATGTTTCGTGAATTTGCCATTTTCACTTTGTTTTGAACTCATTTGGGAATTTTACTAATATAGGTTGAGGTGCGTCCAAGCACTCCTGCTAGATCGTCTGGGAATATAGAAAGGGATAAAGAAGCGTTAAGACTTCCAAACATTAATGCATCTCAGGGTGAGGATCGATCATTCCCCATTGTAGATGGTTGGGAAAAGCCAAAAATGAGGAAGAAACGTACTGGAGTAAAAGCTGATACTGCCCCAAGTCCAAGCTCAATGTCAACAAAAGCTATTGATGGATATCGAGAACCCAAACAAGCAACACATCCAAGGCATCTTCCTGATTCCATGTTACGGTTAATTGATTCCCAAGGGTTAAGGTACCAATTTTCATACCTATAAGTTATACGTCAGTTGTGTTATGTCTTTTTGTTTATGCTCAACTTTATATAGGCCCGGGGCTGCTAATGGTATAGTTGGAGGTGGAAAAGCTGATGGTCCAGCTCAGCAACCAAGTGTGGGCATGCGGTCTTCCATCCCGAGGCCTGAGCAGGAGATGACATCCCTACATGATAAAAGAGATAGAAGTACTAGTTCTGAAAAAGAAAGGACAAATATCAGATCAGTTAACAAGTATGACATCATATTGTCATGTTAATGTCTTGGTTATCTACTTGATTTGGATTCTGTTTGCTTTCACGTTTAAATACTCACCCTGTAACCATTTACTTATAATCTTCTCATCATGAGAACCAGGTCAAATGTCCGAGAAGACTTCTTATCTGGTAGTCCTACTTCTAGCACAAAATTGCACGCGATGGCTCGAGGTCCAAGATCAGGGTCAACTGTGGTGCCTAAATTATCAACAGTTGTTCAACGGGCAACTGCTTCAAGTGATTGGGACCCGGTTCATGGTACAAACAAGAACCTTGGATCGTTTGGGTCCAGTAACCGTAAACGTACACCCTCAACACGGTCCCCATCTCCGCCAGTAGCACAGTGGGCTGACCGTAGGCCCCAGAAAATATCACGCACAGCAAGGAGAACCAACCTTGTCCCTATTTTATCTAGCAATGATGATATCCCTGGTGTGGATAATACCAGTGATGTCACTGGTAGTGAAAGTGGGCCAGGGTTGTCCAAACGGTTGTCTGCAAACTCTCCTCAGCAGTTCAGGTCAAAAGGCAATAATTTTCAATCATCTACATTATCTGAAAGTGAGGAATCAGGGGCTGCTGAAATCAGATCTAGGGATAAGGGAAAGAAATCTGATCAAGTAGAAGAGAAAGGTGAACAGAATGTTCAAAAGATGTCAACTTTATTCCCCCCGGCAAGAAAGAATAAGACGGTGAATGGGGAATCTGTAGGTGATGGTGTTCGTAGAGCAGGCAGAACTGGGCGGGGTTTTGGTTCTGCACGGGGTGTCACACCAGCAGTAGAGAAGATTCGCAATGTGGCAACTGCTAAACAACTTAGAACTGCTAGACTTGGTTTTGATAAGTCTGAAAGGTTGTAGATTATCTATTTCAAGATAAAAATGGTTCTTCTATTTTAGATTATCTATTTCAAGATAAAAATGGTTCTTCTAAGTAGCTTTTCGTTACTAAAATTTTGTATTGCTTGGTAATTTGACAGTAAATCAGGCAGGCCTCCCACTAGGAAACTCTCTGACCGGAGAGCTTATACTCGTCAAAAGCAAACCACATTCAATGCTGCTGCAGATTTTCCCGGTATGTAAAATATTGACTTCAAATGAAGAATTCTTGAACATCCACCCATTGGATTGCAGAGAAAATGCAAATCACATGTAAAAAAAGAAACTTATATGATCGTAGATTTCTGAAATTTGTTCTTTAATTCTGTTAGTAGGTTCTGATGATGGACAAGAAGAGCTTCTGGCTGCAGCTAAATCTGTTCTTAATCCTAGTACTGTTTTAAACCACAATCTCTTATAGTTTTTTGATGAAAAATTTGGTAATCTAATTACTGGATTGGTGGTTTCAGATCATGTTTTGTCCAATCCATTTTGGAGGCAGATGGAACCGCTTTTTGGTTTTGTATCTGATGTAGACATGTCCTATTTAAAGCAACAGGTAATGGTTCTTCCTTGGGTTTTATAAGATATAACACCGTTCTTTCAAGGGCTGAAAAGACAACATTAGATGTCGTGATTTGCAACTTTTAATTTTCTCATTTAACTCTTATACAGGGAATAACCCAGTCCAATACTAGCGCGATAAACCCCGTTCATCAAGATGATGATAGTTCTTGCACACTTGTTAATGGAACAGAAAACAGAAGCATTAAACCAAGTCCTGAACATTTTGCAACAGGAAGCACGAGTCCGGGGGAAATTCCCCTTTGTCAGAGGCTACTCGCTGCCCTAATTTCAGAAGAAGGAAATGAAGAGCTTTCATTTAGTGGGAATAATGGTCACAAATTTAATGTTTATGGATCATCATTCGAGTATGAAACAGATGTAGAATCAAATGCCGTTAATACCCGGTCAATGCAAGACTATGAACTTGGTGGACGTGGTACTTTCAGTGGTCGTACAAAAACTTCAACACTGAGATCTTGTAACGAGTCCATTCACAGTCCGCCAGATCATCACGTCATGGCCATGTCAGATTCAACAATTGCTACTAGTTTTGATCATTCCTACAATGGCCTACTTTCAGATCCAGCGATGACATCTAGCGTAACCTTTTCAGATTATCAGTATGGTAACATGTCAATAAATGAAAAACTTCTTGTAGAGATTCAGAGTATTGGGCTCTATCCAGAACTTGTGGTAGGTGCTCCCTTTTCCTCATTTTCATGTGTTTTGTAACTCCAATATGATTTTTTTTATTCAAGCACAAAATTTACAGTACTTTCTTATGCAAATACTTTCTTTTTGGTCAGCCTGATTTACCACGTAATACAAATGAAGGTATCAGCGGAGAAATTCGCCGACTTGAAACAAAACACCATGAACAGGTAGCGATCTTTCAAACTCAAAATTTGGAAATTTTGCAAACTTTAGTTTGGTTGCTTGATCAATGGCTACAGTTCAAGTACATAATGTACATAATAGTACTGTTTTCTCTGTTTGGCTTCTGTCATTTGTCTTTCTATTTGATGGAAATATTTGCTCTTCAAATACGAGGCCTCATCTCATGATCTTGTTGATTAACAGGTTTCCAGGAAGAAAAACTTGCTTGAGAACCTTCTGGAGTCCACTAATGAAGCAAGAGAGTTGCAAGAGAAGTAAGTTTTCTTTTTAATCTCACCAAGTGACTTGGGTCTTTCTAGCTGTATAGGAATATTAAGATGATCAATTGTGTGTTTGTAGGGAATTCGAACAACTTTGTATGGACAAGCTCACGACAATGGCATATCAAAAGTACATGGTAATGTTTATAAACTACCATCTTTGCTCACAATCTGCATCTTGTTAATTTTTGTTTATTAATTTTGTTCATTACAAAATCAACACTAGTCTTTGTATGGGATTTCTACAAAAATGTTAAATCATGATATTGATATTATCCTTTTGTCTGTCAATAAATGTTCATCAGAGTTGTTGGGGTCCTCATGCACCTAAAAGTGTTGGTAGCAAAGTAGCCAAGCAAGCTGCTTTAGGTTTTGTGAGACAAACATTGGATCGATGCCATGAATTTGAAGCAACAGGCAAAAGCTGCTTCACTGAGCCTTTATATCAAGAAATTTTACATTCTGGTACATCTCACTTAAATGACACACAAGTAGATGCTGCAACAGATAATGAATTTGGTAACATCTATGGGAATTCCGTGGAACATTCAGGTACTACATATTACTCATTACTCACAACTATTTACATCTATACTTTTGTTTGTGCATATGGTGATTTTGGTCATCTTTTATGATAAAGTAGGTACACAGCTTAGCCCTTTGTTGAATAATCATGACATATACTCGCCGGGTGCATTCCATTTCTCTGAGCAAACTATTGGTAAAAATGATAATATATGGTCAAGCCGGGTCAAAAAGAGAGAATTATATCTTGATGATGTCGCTGCTGGTAATTCTTCAGGTATTGGAACAACAATCTTGAACAGTGCAAAAGGAAAGAGAACTGAGAGGGAGAGAGAAGGTAAAGGGAATGGTTTATCTAGAAATGGAGGCCCGAAAATTGGGCGGCCTGCTTCTGGTAACGTTAAGGGCGAAAGAAAGAATAAAACAAAGCCAAAACAGAAAACAACTCAATTGTCCACTTCATTCAATGGCCCAACTGGAAAACTTTCAGATCAAAATAGAACATTTTCTTCAGTCCCTATGAAAAATGATATGGTCAAAGAGAAGGATGATTACCAATTACTGGAGAACACCGAGGAACCGCTTGACTTTTCCCACCTGCAACTGCCTGAGATGGATGTTCTTGGTGATCAAGGGGAGGACATAGGTTCTTGGTTGAACATTGATGATGATACATTACAAGATGATGACTTTATGGGACTTGAGATTCCAATGGATGATTTATCAGATCTGAATATGATGGTCTAAACTCTGAAGCTGATTATGTTATGTTGTATAGACATGTTCATTATACCACTTACAGATCACACATAACCGTTGGCGCCAAGAAATTCCCACCTGTGATTGGGCTACAGATTCTTTTCAGAACCCATGAAAGAGTTTAATCCATACTTGTGTGGACGGTTTTCGATGGTATGGATTTTGGTGCTATTAATATATAGTGACGTAGTTTGTAAAAATCTTTTTGTTCTCTATGTATAAGCTAGTTTCTTCTGCTCACTATATCTTAGGAAACACAATTATCGTTGTAGCATTTAAAGATCAGGGACAATACCCCTTGTACATATGAATTATGTTCTCAATAAAATCAGTTCATTCATAAGTCCACTGTTCTATATATGTTCTCTACGAATTATTTTTTTCTATGCCTTCGAGTTTTTTCCATCATCAAGTACACGACACTTCTGGGAAAGAAAAACAATCTCTGTTCTGGCTGCAGTTTGAAGAATTGGATCCTAAAGTACGTAATCTTTAATCCTTTTCCAATGGGATAAAGCCTTTACCATTCATTGTTTAGAAATGTCCACTCGACTAACTGTATTCGTTTGTTTTATTCTATTTACTTATTTTAAATAATTTTCTGAACGATGGATTCAGTGTCGCTGTCATTGCAGGTAGGTCGTCATGAAGCTTTAGCAGTATTAAATTCTTGGTGGTTTTGGGGGAAAACTTAAAAATCCTTTTAGTAGTGTTCTGATTCTGAGGAATTTGGATGTAGAAAACGACGACGGGTGAGTATTCTTTTCATTTAGTAATGTTCTGATTCTTAGGGATTTGGATGTAGAGAATGACAAAGGGTACACATTCTTTTCATTTATCAGTTGACACTTGACATTATGGAAATTCTTATGCTGGTGATTTATGAATACACTTGCTCATCTTTGTTGTCACAAGGATTAATTTTATTGTTTTCTACTTTCACATCATCTTTTTTTGTAATTTCATATCTCACATTAATCTTGGCCTTTACCTTACACCTCAAATGGCTTTAATTGTGCAGGATTTTTGTGACTCACGAAGTACTCCAACTAGACTCACCTGACAGTTTAAAAGCACCTTAAGTTGCAAATGCGTTTCTTTCGTCCTGCATACTTTTGTGCAGTGGTATGCACTCTTTTCACTTAAGTTATAGAAATCAGAATCAATGTAAGAATATGTTCTGCTATATGTTCTTATAGTCCTAAGAATAAGAAACCGTTATCCATGTTTTTTTATTTTTTACATTGCTTTTCTCTGGGGCCCATTTAGAGAGCTGAAATTCCCAGATCATGTGCTATACACAGTTTTAATGCATGAGGTGCAGGTCTTCATATAACAGTTTTAGAACTTAAGTTCTAGCAAATCAAATTACCCTTGTTATCGTATATGTAGCTATCGAGCAGCACACATAATCATATATAACCTCATTGTCTACATTTAATGGCAGTATATACTGGTCTCGTGAGTCTATAAGATTCATCTAACTTGCTTTTTAAAGGGCATCTTAGATATTTGCTACATTTTCTGACGATTAGTAAAGTCAAACTGGTTAAGCCCATTAAGATCTCACTGTTAGCCCATACCGATCAAGCCCATTAAGATCTCACCGTTAGCCCATACCGATCAAGCCCATTAAGATTTCCTTTAATTGCTCCTTACAAAACAAAGCTACAAAAGCTCTCTCTAACAACTCTATTTCTTATCACATTACATCAGTACACACTTGATGATTCACATATACATTATGATGGTTCTTCATTTCCTTTGAATATCTTACTCTATCATAGTGTCGGTAGTACCTCAGCATCATATATCTTCTAAGAGGTTTATCCTGTTTGCAGTCATGTTATTAGATTGAGAGAACGCGATTTGACCATGCACGACCACCTAGACCCGAACAGGAAGAGTCTTACTTCATCATAGTTACACGAGTCCCGCGAACCACCATAATGAAGATGATAGATTGATATATGAACAGGAGGGATTTCGAAATCTATAGAAATATACACAAAAATAACATCTCATTTTTTTTAATTACATGTCTAGTCAGCTGTCACATTAGTTTTTTAGTATTCATTCCTACAAACCCATTCTACATCTAATGCTACAAAACACCCACAAAAAGCCATACACATCATCAACCTTTGTACAAATTATTAATGCATGGGTACTAATAATTAATGCAAGATTAAAGAAAAAAGAAATTTTTTCTAGGATACGCGACACATGTGGGGGAGTGTTAGCAAGAGGTGCACGTGGGAAGGGCAACAAGTGGAGATGCTATTCCGGTAAAAACTTGATTATTATTTTATGATACTTTTTATTTAAAATTTACATACATTTAACCCTCAATTTGTATGGGCTATGGTATATTCTCGTTGTTAAGGAGTGATTCCATAACAAAATTGATTACATTCCTCGGAATTTTTTCTCGTAGATAATATTATTTGTAGCTCATTAATAAAAGGAAGACATTTGGATTAGAGCGAAAATATAATGACTACATGCCCCCTGTGAAGACGTCAACGTATTGCGAAACATGAAGTTGACCATTGCTACTTTTATCCGGGCATAATGAATATCAATGTAAACATTTTGAACCTTATAGGTATTCCTAAAAAGATACAAATTGCTTTAATTATTGTATATTAATTGTATTTTTATTTTTCTTTAAGAAAGTTTAAGCTAGTTATATAAATAGAAGCACATATCATAAAAAAAACTAATTAAAAAATAAAAGGTTATTTGATTTTAATAATACAAACTTTCATTTATCGGCAATGATTAAATCCAACTTAGAAAATATTTATAAACACTCTCAACTTTGAGTTTATTTTCCTCTATGATCTCTTACTAACTGATAGTTAACACCGTTAATTTTTTGATAACGTGGACTGCTTATGTGGCCAAAGCACCAAACATAATGTTGATATATAGTATTTAGGTCCATCTGTTTAAATCTTCTTCAACAAAAACATGTCAATCTCCACCTTTTGATCTAAACTATTTGACTCGTTAGAGGTAGATTTCAGGTGATAATGAAGGTTAGACACCGAAAAACAAACTTGATGGAGGCTGTGTGGCGACGGAGTTGAAAGATGGTTCCAAGTTGGCCCCATTACGTAAAAAAAAACTAACAGGAGTTAACTCTTGGTTAGTAATATCGTTAAAAGAAAATAAACTCAAATTTAAGAGTACCTATAAATATTTTTGAGTTGATATTAATTCTGATAAATAAATGAAAGTTATAATTACTAAAATCCAATAACCCAAAAATAAATCTCAAACATGGCAAGTTTGTTAGTTCAAACCCAAATATGTAAATTTGTTTGAAGTAATTTAGAAGTAAGAGCAAGCAAAATTTTATTTTAAAAAGTTTAAAACATAAATAATAACTAGTATTAAGTCCTCGCGTTACGGTGGTGCACGTAAAATCATGTTAAATAGACCAATTTCACACCACCATCGCTGACCATCAACACCGGAAAAACTTGTACTAAAAAAATAAAAATGGAAAAATAAAACCAAACGGAAAGTAGACATAAAAACATTGAACCCCGCACGTGAAACGCAAAATATTAAAAATAATAACTAAGTCAATCTAAGACCCATGCGCTATGACGCGACCGTTAAACATGAAAAAATAGGCCGAAAAATGTTGAACTGTGCGCACATGTTGCAGCATGTTAACTCGTAAAATTTAAACCAAAACGAAAAACGAAAAGTCTATTAAAAATGAAAAATATTGGGAAACAAAGTTGAAAGTAAAGAAATATAAAGATTAAATTATAAAAGATATAAAAGTGTTGAGGTTAAAACTAAAAAAAAAAAAGAAAAAAACACAAATGGATACAATCTTTTAAAACTTAACTACAACCTATAATACATATTTTCATATTGAACATCTTTCGTTACCAAATCATACTTGAATACACAGGGAATCCCTTCCAAAGCGTAATAAAAGTCCCTGAACACCAACACAACAAAAACACATGATTAATTATTTCCATTTATCAAACCTTCAATTCTTCTCTCTCGATCAATCAAACTCTGTGAATTCATACATCAACCAATCAATCAATCAGTTGATCAATTTTCCTTCATAAGATGCTAACATGCATTGCTCGTTCTAAACATCCTGATGAATCAAAGCGTTTTAATGGCAGCACCACTCCTGCTAACAAACAATCCATCAAAACGATCACTTCTCAGGTACCTAACACTCTAACTGACCTCGAAAATCACACGTTTTCAATTTCAACCAACAGTTCATTCAATCAATACATTGATCGATCGATCGATTGATTATAGATTTATACATGTTGAACGGTTATATATTGCTTCGGTGTTCGCGCAATCACTCTGGATTTGTGATTGACCTTGAAAATCATACGTGTTTCAATTTCGAAGAACAATTCATTCAATACATCGATTGATTTATAGATAGATTGATTGATTATAGATTTATACTAGTTGAACGGTTGTGAATTGCTTCGGTGTTCACACAATCACACTGGATTTGTGATCGACTACGAAAATCATACGTGTTTCATATTCAAACAACAACTCATTCATAACATTGATTGATCGATCAACAGATTGAACGATTATATATTTATACATGTCAACGTTGTGAATTGCTTCGGTTTACACTGTTCATACTGAATTGTTGTTGTAGATTAAGGATATGGCGCTAAAAGCGTCTGGATCCACCTACCGGAGTTGCAATCCGTGCACCGGAGCGGCGACGATGATGACTCCGCAACAGCAGTTACAAAAGAGCAACGATGCGGAATCGGAGTTGTCGGAGAGGTTCCGGTGGTCGTACCGGCGGAGCGGGAGCAAAAACTCGAGCTCCGGTAGGGTGTGGGAGAAGGAAATGGAGGAGAGACTGAAGGGGATATCGGTGGGGAGTGGCGGAGGAGGTGACGTGTCGGTGGGGACGTTGTCTGCTTCCGCCAGTGGCCGGAGAGGCGGTCCCGTGGTGTTAGAGGAGGAGAAAGAACCCAAGGAGTGGGTCGCTCAGGTGGAACCTGGTGTGTTGTTCACTTTTGTGTCTCTGCCACGTGGCGGTAACGATCTTAAGCGAATCCGATTCAGGTAATTTGTCATACTCTTCCTTTAAATGTTTTTATATCGATATAACTAGTATACTATCTCGTGTAATATACGGGCTGATTAAATAATATATGATATAATTTATAATTAAATTTTAAAAATGATAAATTGTATTTGTAAATAGATATAATTGAGTTAGAAATAAATAAATAGTTCAAGTAAAAATAATAATAATATTAATTTAAAATTTTATTTTATAAGATTGTGTTTTTTTAATTGTTTCTTAAACATTCTGGTCTTTTTTTTTATTTTGAAAACTTAATTATCTTATGAAACTTAGAAATAATGGTATTAAAATACTTCGTAATTTAAAAAAAATTTGCGTCAAATATTTTTAAAGTGTATATTTCATTATAATATCAAATTTTTAAAATTCTACAATATCTATTTTTTTTAATTTAAAAATGTTTTAATTAATATAATTACTATATATAGTACTATCATTTATTAGTAGAGAGAGACGGGAAAATAAAAATAAGAATGCTTAATATGTTAACATGTGATGTCTCAAAAATCTTCTTTTATGATCTCTTTTTGAATAAGTTACATTTGGTATACTATTCTAGAGAGTTTGCCTAAATAATATTGTTTGTGAAAGTGGTAAAGAAAGAGAAACATTTTTTTTTTACTTTTCTCTGGCATCACAATAGTTTGTACATTAACAGACTTGAGATTTATGAGTCTTGAATTCCAATTTTCTTCTGCCAGTTGATATTTGATTTGTATCATTTTCTTTGGAATTGTTGTATTTTATATTCATAAGTGATGATTTGTTTGGTAGGTGACACAGTCATCAGTATCATTATTTTCATTGCAATTGTTACAGAATGGATTAAAACATCTGTGGTCATATTATAAAATTAAATATGGATGATACCTATTAGCATAATAGATTATAATATTTATTTAATCAAGCATCTTCATGCTAACATGATGATTGTCTGAAAATAACCATTCATTGCTTTTTTTAATTGTGAGAACCCGTTACTAAGAAAACTTAGTTACCCCACTATTACCCTACTAACTAATGAGATTAGAGAAAGTGCAGCTTGCGTTGGATATTAGTTAAAAGTAGAAAACTAGTGGAAGTTGAATTTGGATCTAAGAACTCATTGCCTATAATTTGTATACAGGATAGGACATAATATCCTTAAAAACTGTCTGAATCAACATGCAAGCATCATGATGAGGAAGGCCCCCTAGAAAATAAGTGAAAAAGTCCAAGAATTGTTACTTATCGCTCATTACTCATTAGTAGTTCTTTAGGGGACCCTCACCCCTGTTCAAAATTTTGTTTTCTTTTAGTATGCTTTTTCACCAAAATGCTGTTTCCTTGTCGGAGAATGGTTTGTTCTCAAGCTTTTTTATTACTTTGTCCTGCCTATGTTTATATAGCTTGTCATTTTGTGTCTTTATGATGGTCAGGTTGACAAGAATGAACATGTTCTTGCCACTTTAAAACTAGAAATAGTGATCTAATTTAAATTTGAAACCTCTATGGACCAAAAACTTTCTCTTGAGTCTAACTAGGATATAATAACAACTAGAGCACAAATCAAAACAAATATGGTCCCGCCTAACGAGACGCGTGGTTTCATAAGTTTCACCAGAAAATACATTTGAGTTTGAACATAACACATTAAGAGACCAATTTACATAATATAGTTTTGATGTCAAGCTTGTGGGCTCATACTCGGATTGATTTATCTCTTAATGGATTTGATTGATGGATTGAAAAATAGATTTTTGGACATTGGTTTTTCACTTGTCTTGAATTCCCATGGGTCATGGTTGGAACTTTGACTATCAAAATTTCATTTTTCATCATGAAATGATGGATTACTTTCTTGC
The DNA here is from genome assembly GCA_018326465.1 of Flaveria floridana. NCBI lineage: Eukaryota > Viridiplantae > Streptophyta > Magnoliopsida > Asterales > Asteraceae > Flaveria > Flaveria floridana. The sequence goes on from BJCO01594618.1 coordinate 17,516, forward strand.
TTTTTTAGCACACTCAATTGATTGTGCATAACTTTACTAGTATCATTTTCTCACTTATCTCTCTCTATTTAGTTGTTTTGTAAAAGATTGTGTAGAGAAATCGCATGGTTGATAGGATACTTTTATTCATTTTTCAAGTATTCACATAGAAAGAAAATTAAGCCACCAAGGCATATGTACATGGGTTTGACCTAGTAATAACCCGTCAAATATAATTACCATATCTCTTAAATAGAAACCCGTTTCCATTGGCTTCTGCAAAAACACCTACCTAGAGTAAGCTATGTTTTACCTGGTCTCGCTAGCTAGCAATGTATTGGTAGGTCCAGGTGTTTTTCTTGCAGAAACACTTAGTTAGCCTTATAGGTTATCACGTTTACTAAAACCATAGTGTTTGCAAAGGGACATCGTGGTGTAAGGTGTTTCCCCTCTATTTAAAAGGTCAAAAGTTTAAATCATGCAAGGTACATGTATAAATAGTTAATATGTAGTTATAGGTTTTTGTTTTTCTATTTTAGTGGAATACAGGATCCACATAATATGGCCTAAAGTACAAGTCCATTCTGCTTTGGATTTTAATACACTCCATAAAGATAGTGACCTGTGGCCTAATTTAGCCTTACTCTTGAAGGTAACCCTTTATGGTAGTATTGTCATGCATGCCACTTAGTCCTTTGGTGACCAAACACAACTTTACAACTCATGGTTACCCGTATTTTACTGAAAAGTAAAAACCATTACTTTTGTTATGCCAGCAAGTGTCTAGACTTATGATTTATGCTTTTATGTTAGCCGAGAGAGGTTTAATAAGTGCCAAGCTCAAAAATGGTGGCAAGAGAACTACGACAAAGTAATGGAACTTTACAATGTCCAAAGGTTAAACCGACAAGTGTTTCCCCTTCCAACACCTCCAAGATCCGAAGATGAGGTGGGACAGGCATTACGTGTTTAATAAAATCGTAATTTTATACTCACATATGTTTGTAATTAATCGTTTTTCATCATGAGGTGAATTATGTGTTTGATGTAACAGAGCAGTTCAAAATTTGAATGTATTGGGGATAGTCCAATAACACCACCTTTGGGTAAAGAAAGGCTACCTCGAACCTTATACCGCCCAATGGGAATGGGATACTCATCCTCGGATTCACTTGACAACCAAAGCTTGACAGTGGTTCGGTCCAACAGGGACTCTTCAGGTCTCAATGTCACTCCGAAAGTAGCAAGTATTAGCGGGGCTAAAACAGAAACAACATCATCCATGGATGCTTCTATACGGACCAGTTCATCACACGAGGCTGATCAGTCAGGAGAGCTATCAATCAGTAATATAAGTGATATGGAGAATGAGTGGGTTGAACAGGATGAGCCAGGAATCTACATCACTATTAAAGCACTTCCAAGCGGGTTAAGAGAACTCAAACGCGTTAGATTCAGGTTCGTAGAAATGATTCCCGTTCAATTTAACTTCATTTGACACCTGAAAACATAATGTTTTTTTTTTCAAAAGAAGTCGTTATAGTTGCCTTGAAAGTCTTTGAATCTACCTAGACCGACATGATTGAAAATTTTGAAACACCAGTGTGCTCGGGTTCTTCAATCATCCTTTCGTGACCCCCTTCATTGTTAAATGTTTTAAGTAGCGGCTAACTAATGTTATATTGGCATGCAGCCGTGAAAAATTTGGGGAGGTTCATGCGAGACTATGGTGGGAAGAAAACCGAGCAAGGATTCATAAACAATACTTGTGATCAACAGAACACATGAAGTTAATTTCAACAAAGTGTTGAATGCTGTTGCTGCTACAAGTGATTTTAAGTTCAAGAGACATCTAGTCTTTTGAATTTTCATATTTTTGACACTGTATTAAGTAGAAGTAGAAACCGCATATGTCTATCTATGGTTTGATGGAGGGCAACAAAACTGTTGGATTCAAGTGGAGAGTTGGTTGGTATACTGTTTTAAATTCATCAATTGTTACAACTCAATTGCTCAAACGTTTGATTAACCAATCAATATCGTCTCTTTTATCACGAGGAATGCACAAATTTGTTTTAACCCTGACTATCTAGGTGAAAGCATCCCAGGAGTCAATGAAGCACGCTTTACTATATATTTTCATTTCATCCACAGACAATATACCTAAACAACGTCAGACGGTCAGTGGTTCGTGAGAACAAACATATGAATTGGAGATGAGGGATGCATAAATAACCAATTTGGATCTAGATGTAGAGCTATAAAATATCCAATCTGCCGTTGGCTTTTGTTGATGAACAAAGTAGTAGTATTACAAGCATTAAGTAGTATACTATGATTGTTGTTTCATCATGACTAGACCGTCTGGGTAATGAACAACTTTGTTGATTTGTCATTAAATTTAGGCTTTTGAAGAGTGTTCTTGGCTTGTTCGGAACATCACAGGGAAGGCTTTGTATGTAGATGGAACCTCAAAGTCTCTGATAGAAACTTAAAAATTCGATTAATTGAAATCTTAGATTCGGGATAGGCATATCTCCAAATACAAGACCACAATAATCAAAATACTAGACAAAGAAAAAGAGAGGACTATAGGCCTATTTATTCTAGTGGATTGTTGGAAGCTTCACCTTTATTTTAACCTTTGAAATAGATGCCGAAATTAGACATGGAGGTAATTTGGGGTAATTACTTAAATTAGGCAGGGAGGTAATTGTGCATATCATTGAGAGGATCAATTTGTAACTCATCTGAAATTGTAGCTATCCCATTTGATCCCTTCCAATTCGGTTCTTATCAGTCTCAAAAAGATGATTTGGCGAGTTGGACTTCAAAATGTTTGCACAGCTTCGTTCTTTATTTTTCTTATTAGCCTCTAATCTAATCTTAGTATACTTCACACCATATATACTTCATGTTTCAAATGAGATTTGAAACCAACACGAGAGACATAACCTTTGCTTACTAGGCTATGGTTGTGTTTGCACTGCTTATTGTCATCATAGAACCTTAAATGGGCTTTTGGTTTATAGGCCTACCCAAGTTATATATGAGCCCCAGCACCCCAGTCCCCAGGTATCTAATATCTCACATTTTCAACCCATGACCTTTTGAAGTATTTTGCAATCCAACCGGCCCCTACTCTATCCTAACTATACTACCCTAAACTACATCACCGTCTCAAGAGAGACTTGAACCCTTGCCAATTTGGCTGAGGGCATTCACCAATTCCCCATATACAGCTGGGCCAAAGCCTTTGGTGCATGCAATAGCTCGAACCCTCGCTAATTTTCAAGATATTTTCTTATTAAGACACGGGCCCTCCAAGCTCGATTACATGACAAATGTCATTGCCCTCACTAACATCTAATCATGTTCAAAGTCCTTAATTTATGATTGCAGTTGGATGAATGAAGAAAAAAGTAATCGGAAGTAACATCCGAAGCCATTTAATTAATACGAGACAAGTGGGAAGTATCATGAAAACATACTCCTACACAAGAACCACATATATAACATAGGTCCATAAAAACATACCAGTTTCCTCAATTACACAACACAGAACCAATTGTCATTACCTCATGCCCAATTGAATAGCAGTAACTAAAAACCTCATTTATCTGCAACAACAAAAACAGAACTCACAAATTGTTTTTTAAAAACAAAACAAAGGCAGAAGAAACACGCGCCTTTATGATATAAGAAAAGGTAAAAGAAAGAGGATTACCGTTATGGGCGAGGAAGAAGTCACGAGCACAATCAGGGATCGAGATTGAGAGTTGAGTCGTTGAAGAATCTTTATCTTTGTTATGATCATTATTGTCATCATGTGGCAATTCATCAAAGAAATGGTGCATGACTTTTTGGGGTTCATCTTTACTTTCAATTTTCAGAGCCAATTGATAACAGCTTCCCAGATCCTGCTTTTGTTGTTTTTGTGATGGGCTGTTGTGATATGAGTAATTTTCATTTTGATAATCTGATAAAGACCTCTGTTTGGATTGAGCCAGTGGAGAGTTTACCATAGCCAATGGTTTCAAGTGCCAAGAATCACTCAATGAAGCAGAGATGGTGCCACCACCACAACTTTCTGACAAATATTGATGTTCATCTGCACCCTCTTTCATCCCAAATCTAAAAGTTGAGGTAAATTAACTTTAAAACATGTAAATTTTTTTTTTCTAATAGTTTGAATTAACAAGGGATAACCACCATTCCATGCATATAGTAATATACAAAATATTAAACCCACATAATGGTGAGTTGGTGACAGAACTTTCTATGCATCATGTAATAAATCATAAATCTAAAATACTATTCTTTGAATTTATTCTAGTAAATATTATTTGAGGTGTTAGTTTGCATGAAATTTTGGGCAAAAGTTCATCCTATTGTCCCTATCTTTGTTTGGAACTAATATTAGGAACAAAGTTTAAAAGAACGGAATCGAGCCTCGAGGCGTTTTTCCTTCGCCTCACGAGGCGTAAGCCTCGAAACGAAGCCCGAGGCTAAAAAATAAATAAATATAAAAATTATATATCTTATAAAAAATAAGCATGATTTATCTAATCACACACTAGTCTTTATAAACATCAACATATTGATTAACTAACTTGTAAACAATTCAGGAGATGTCAAATTTAATCAATTCTCTATTGCACAGTGAAATTAAAGAGGGGATGAATAAGGAACAAGATCTATTTTGTTGCCACTCAAATCTACTTTGCCGCCACAGTAATTAAAAAAAAAAGTTCCAAAAAGTCCGCCTCACCGCCTCAAATCAGAACCACCTCAGCGTTTTTGTTACCGC
>BJCO01596891.1:0-12232 GCA_018326465.1 Flaveria floridana
GTGACCGCATATAAGTAAAGAAAGGTTTAACGAATGAAAAGTATGTTTTATTACAAAACTAGAACTCACCCAGCAACGCTGATTTTTATGTATTTTGCAGTTGGCAAGTAACAGGTTGCTGAGGATGGCGCGAGGTGGCTACTCAACTCTTTTGGGATGACATTCTTTTGTTAGATGCTTTTGTGATGTAATACAACGATAGATATTTTGTAATTGATGTGCGTTGTATTAACTGACAAAAGCATTTATATTAAATTGAAAGTAAAATTTTAATGTTTCCGCTGCATGGTTTTTAATAAGTCAATGTAAATATATGTTTTATGTGCGATGATAGGCCAGCTGTGAGGTGCCCGGGAACGGGGCCTTACAATCCTCCCATCATCGCCGACCGACTGAGATGGAAAGCTTTTGAGAGAGAGAGAGAGAGAGATTTTGAATTTCTAAAACTGAAAGCTTTTAAGAGAGAGACCGACTGAGATGGAAAGCTTTTGAGAGAGCAGGGTGTTTGAATGCTGAGGGATTCAAAGCTTTAGGGTTTGTATAATATGCTTAAAGGGTTGTACATCTCTTAAAATTAAGAGATTTGGGTGAAAAGACTCTTTTGCCCTCCTCATTTGCTTATATATATAGTATATGTATATATATACATATATATATATATGGACACACACACCATACGGCACACATGCATGCATACATTTCTACTCACAGACATACATACTATATATATACACACACATAAATAACTACTTAAGAAATTATAAAATGATTCACCATACTAGCACCTATGTGTGTGTGTGTATGTGTGTGTATGTGTATATATATATATACATACATACATACATATATATATATATATATATATATATATATATATATACCCATGCAACACAGATGCACATAAACTCATATACATACAAATACACGCATACGGCACACACACACTACATACTAACGCACACTCAAAGATTTTATAAAAACAATTATATAAAACATTCAAAATTGTCTTGGCTTGTCACCTCCCAATTCCACCAATGCCCTTAAAGCCTACCTATGGTCTACTAACTTGCAATCTTGACTAAAAGCCCCCCAAAATCTCAGTCATATCTTGAATAAACCAAGACTTGAGAGTCCCAATCTCACTCTCTTCCTACTACTTTGGCCGTAACCACCACCCACATTCCTTCACACATCATATTTTTATCCACTCAACTCTCTAAACTCTTCTACTTAAAACTAATATCAAACACTCTCTGACGCATTTAATAATACTAACGTCTCGGCCTTCTTGAAGCCTTGGTCGACCTGCAAGTACAACACCATCAACCTCACAAGGCCAAGGTAATAAGGAAAGACACACACTTGTGCACTATCCAGTTCTACCTTCCATTTCTTCCTACACATTGAATTGGTCTAATATCTTCTTTTGAACATCATTCCTTTTCCCTCTCAAGGTCTCAGTTCAGCCCTTGAACTCCTCATGATCAACCATTGCATCATGGTAACCTGTTGAAACCCGAAAACACACGAAACATCGCGTATCGTCCAGAAAGTGACACAACAAATGCCATGACACCCCAAATTCTCATGAACTTCTAAAACAAAATATTGTTTAGTAGTTAAATAATACAAAAGCTTTCATATAACCCACCTTGATCACAATCCCGATTTTGATAAAATTAGTCCACCCAAAAAAACTGTTTTTCATAAAATATAAAAGTATATAATCTAAGTTCATAAAGTGTGATTTAAATATTTTTGGAACTTAAAATTACTTATCTAAACCTAAAAACAAAAGTTCATAATTTCTAGAATAACTATTTGTATTTTATGAATAACATAAAGTGTGGAAATTCAATAATTTTTATGATAATTCAAGAAATCAAGTTGGGGACCTAAACTACTGAAATATGAGGTTCGTTACATATTATTTATCTTATAAGACTGATTGGAAATGGTGAAACTATGAAACTTTGATTATATAAAACTTGTAGTGGACTTATAATATTAACAAATGCCTATAAATTAAGAGTTATAATTTTAAAACTTATTTTCTTAGTAAACAAAAATACAAAAAGTATACACTTGAAAATATAGTAAATTAATAAAACTTACTTTAGGAATAATATTAGTAAAAACTCCAAAACCTATAAATGATAAAAAGTATATTAAAGTCTTACATAGCAAAAAGTTGACCAAAGATGATCCAAACCCAATAACATGTTAAAACCCAAACTGTTAACGTTTAAACTCCAAAACTCCAGTAACTAATAGTTTAATAATGGCAAAAATAAGATGAAAACTAAATTTGGCAATTATAGAGCCTTCTGAAGGATCCCACAAAATTTTTCATTAGTATGAGATAATTACCGGCTTAATAATTAGGAAAATCATAAAATATATATAAAATCTCTAATCTCGTGAAAATTGAGGTTTTTCTAGTAGATTATGACTCATAAACTTAAAGCACAAATTAAGTTTTATAAAAGCAATAGATTTAAACTTACATCACAAACATACCCGAATCACGATACGGTACACGTTTAAAAATCCAATAAGTGGCTCACCAATTCTATATAAGGTTTAGACTTAAAGTCTAATGCAACCAAAGCAACCAAAGAGCTCACAACATGCATGCACAATGTATATAGTAGAGTTACTTCGCAAGTTTTACACAACTCAAAGTAAATAAGTTAAGTGTAAAATCGTCCGAAGCCAATTGACAAAATCTTCTGAAGCCAAAGATGAAGTCTTCCGAAGCTTCAGAGAAAAATTCTTTTGAAGCCAAAGACTGATTCCTTCCAAATACAGAGAAGATATTTTCTCTGATCATCTTTTGACATAAAGCTGAACAACTCTTCGCTGCCACTTCATAAATTGGTGAAAAGGTACATGTTTTGGTCAACTGTAGATTATGTTCATTATGTCTCATATTTACTTTTGTTCATAGTATCATCAATCTAAACTTGGTTCCCTATTTTATCTATTAAGTGTTCTAAGTCTGTCCTCACTATTAAACTGTTGTATTGACCACCCTCACCCGATCCTGTAATTCGAATTAGAGCATTTTAGGCTCTTGACTGTAAAATCTTACCATTTTAAATCCCTTCAATTTCATAAAACACTTAACAACTCAAATGACAGCTCTTACAAAGGCGGGTGTGGAAATTGGTACCATGACAAAATCTCCATTGTTCACTCCTGATGACTTTGATACTTGGTGCCAAAGAATGGAAGGCTTCATCAAGTCTTAAGACAATGGGGATCTTTTGTCTCAAGACCTCGTATACCATGCACCTCTCCAGCTACTGCTGGTGGTGGCATGATACCAAAGGAAGTGGCTGACTGCTCAGAAGAAGATTGGAAGAAGATTGATATAGATCAAAAGGCCATGACCTCCCTCCAAACTGCTCTTCTAAACTCTATCTACATAGGCTTCAAGAAGTGCAAAATTGCTAAGAAACTATCCGATGCACTAAAGCTTATGTATGAGGGGTCTAATTAAGCAAAAAAGAACAAGAAATATCTCTTGAAGTAACATTTTAAGAACTTCACTTTCAAGACAGGTGAAACCATGACTTAACAATACTTCAGGGATGTTGAGATTGTGGATACTTTAATGGATGATGAAGTAACTCTTAAGAATAGGTACATTATGAGGAAGTTCATGTCCTCTCTTCCTAGAAAATGGACATACTAGTATATGGTCATTAAGAGGACTAAAAAGCTTAAGACCCTTACTCTGACTGAGTTGTATGGTATCCTCATTGGATACCAGATGGAGATGAACATGCAAAATCCAATTTACAAATCCAATAATAAGCTGAGTTCAGTCTTTCATGTAGTTGAAAGGGGTTGTAGAGAACCACAACATCATGTCATCTTCTACCCTCAAAACTCATAAAAGGGTCTTTTTATCACCTTCCCAAAGACACCAAGGGAGAGCTACATCTAAGGAAGCCCATTCCAAGAGACAAGCTCTTGTTAAGCATGTGTCTACTGATGAAAGCAGTAGCAACTTTCTCTTCACTCTTAAAGACTTGGACTATATCCATCTAGATGATTTAGAGTACAACTCTACAAGAGGATGGGTAGAAAGTTTCCTAGCAATGCAACAAGTGGAAATTTTGGGTTGGACTAAAGCAACATGAAGTGTTACCATTGTAACCAAATAGGACACTTTGCTAGGCAGTGTAAGGTACCAAGGACATATGGTGGCCAAGCATAACCCACACCAAACTACACTGATGGAGCTCCACATACTGAGAAGCCCAAGAAGCAAGTTGTAGTTGTTATTGAAGAAGGAGACTTTGATTGGAGTTTCTAGATTGAGGATGCATCTCCAACCAAGCACTGATGGCTGATCATGAAGAAACCAAGGTATTAGAACATCTTTGTACCTCTGTTAAAGTTAACAAATACAAGTCCTATAACTTAGAGATGAGATCTGACCTTGACTCCTTAAACATCTTAAAAGCTGATTTTAAAAGAGTTGAAAATCATTATAAACTTAAAATAAAAGCTATAGAGAAAACCATTCCAACTCTTAAGCATGAACACATCAACTACAGGACTCAAATCAAAGACCTAATCACTAAATTAACTGAATGCAAGGCTGAGCTTGTGATCAGCAAAGCAAGGGAGAAAAATATTCTCTTGAAGAAGAGACCTTCAAGAACATTATATCCTCATCCTTGCATGCAAAGGTTTGTTATCAAAATAAGCAAGGACTGGGATCTACTGAGATATCGCCTCCACACACTCTACTATCTGTGAGATCTCCAAGGTGTGGAACTTGTCAAGGTGTGCTTCCCCTCATAGACCCCATTGAAGAAGAAGATAAGAATGAAGATGAGATAGTGAAGGATGAATCTGAGATGAGTGGAAAAGATCATCCTAAGAAGGGTCACTATTCTCCTGAGGTAAGAAAATAATCAGGGATAAGCAAATTCAAGAGGAAGAACTTCATAAGAGCAGCCAAGAGAAGATCAAAAATGGCTCAAGTGATCAAGGCCACCTTTAACTTCAAGCAGATACAAGTCTTTATCTCTGTAGGATTTGAAGTGGTGAAGGGTGAAGACATAACTATGGACTCTATTACAAGGAGTTCTAGTTCATATCCAACCCATCTCTGTGAAGAAAAGAAAGCTGATCAGCTGTGCACCACTGCTACACAGCCTAAACCATCTACTTCAAGAGCAAGCCTTACCCTAAGAAGCCTGTTGTCCCATCGGATAAGATGAAGATGAAAGTGGAAAGTGATCAAGCTCAGCCTTCTACTTAAAAAAGACTTTCAGAAGGAAGCCAATTGATTCCATCATGTGTGGTAGTACTTCTCATCTTGCCAAGGATTGCATCTACAATCCTAAAAGTACTATCCACATGACCAAGACAAAGACTTTTGAGAAGAAGAAGAAGAAGACAGCTTCAAAAGGAAGGTCCTTTGCTTTTTGAAGCTCTTAAGTGTTTCACTTGCCTTCTTTAGAAAATTTGGTCACAGAAGAAAAAGAATGCTTCCGAAGTATTGAAGTTGCTGTAGTGAAGGAAAGATCTTCCAAAGGTTAGTCTTCAAAACATCCAAAGTTATCAAAACTTCTGAACTGTTGAAGGTCAAGTCTAATCTTCCAAAGATGGTGTGGAAGATAAAGAAAGACAATATGACTGAGAGTTTTTTATCAACAACAACAAATGATGATCCTTAAAGTCTGAACATAGGATCAATCACTATTGCATTATCTTCAGTTCACTTTGACAAGCACAAGACCAACAAGGCTTGGGTTTCCAACTGTAACTAACCATCTCTTTTTGTTTAGGAATAACTAAAGACCAAAAGAAACATATGAATCATTAATTATGACTGTTCTAGGGACTTGACAGGAAATGGCTCCTTGCTTCAAAACTTTGAGAAAATTGATGGAGGCCTAGTTGCTTTAGGAGGAGATGCAGGTGGTTATATTATTGGAAGGGGCAAGGTTACAAATGGTGAGCTTAGCATTGAAAAGGTAAAATTTGTCAAGGAGTTTGGGTACAATCTACTGAGTGTATCATAATTTTATGATTAGAGACACAACATGCTCTTCACTGAGCATGAGTCCATTGTTCTGAAGCCTATGGGACTCATTCCTCAAGAGCATATGCTACTCAAAGCCCCCAGGAAAAGGAACATGTACAAGATGGATTTGCAGGAAACATCCCCTTTAGGAGAAGTTTCTTGCTTTCTATCTAAAGCAAATAGTGACGAGTCTTTCCTTTGGCATAAAAGAATATTCCCTGTAAACTTTAAAAACATGAATAAATTAATTAAGAATGATTTGGTAACTGGAATGCCAAAGAAAGAGTTTGCAAGTGATGACCATTGTGTTGCATGCCTGAAAGGGAAGTAACACAAGATGTCTCACAAGCTAATGGAAAAGAACTCTATCACTACACCCCTACACTTATTACACATGGATCTCTTTAAGTCTACCAATATAATAAGTCTAGAAAGGACCTTATATTGTTTGGTGATCACAGATGATTTCATAAGATTCATTTGGGTTTTTTCCTTACAACTAAGGATGAGACCCCTGAGATCTTGAAGAAATTTATTTTGAAAATTAAGAATCAATATGATCACAAGGTCAAAACTATAAGATGTTGTCAAGGAAATAAATTCTAGAACCAAATCCTTAACACATTTTATGATGAAAAGGGTATTACAAGATAATATAGTGCTTCCAGGACTCGTCAGAAAAAGGGTGTTGCTAAAAGGAGAAACATGACACTAATTAAAGCCACAAGAACCATGTTATTTGACTCTAAACTACCCATCATCTTCTGGGCAGAGGCAGTTAATACTGCCTGCTATGTGTAGAATAGAGTTTTAGTATTTAAGACCCATGGTAAGACTCCTTATGAACTGTGGCACAAAATGAGACCTTTTATTAATTTCCTTAGATCATTTGGATGTCCTTGCACCATCTTAATTACCAAAGATCAAATAACCAAATTTGCTGAGAAATTAGATGATGGGCACTTCATTGGATACTCTTTCCAAGCTAAGGATTATAGAGTATACAATCTCAGAACTAGAGTAGTTGAGGAGTCAGCCAATGTGACCTTCAATGAGCACACTCCCAGTGTGAAAGGTTCTGGTCCTGATTGGTTGTTTGATCTTGATTTAATTAAAAAGTGTTTTAACAAATCTTATGAGAATGTTTTACGATCTACTAGTAACTTATCAACAGGAGAACCTGACCTAAAATTTGAGCTGAAAAGACCAAGAAAGAAAACTACTTTAGCTCAAGTGGTAACTAACCCTGCATATGGAGTTCCTATTAGCATAACCATGAGAAATTCAGCTGATACATCTGGGCTGCCTACAAATTCCAACTCAAAGGCACAGAACTTAAATGAAGGAGCTTTAAATGTAGGGGGAAGTGGTAGTGGTGATAGTGACCAAGAGTTTCTGTGATGCTAATAACCACTCCATGGAAGGCAACATCAATGATGTCACACACTCATCAGATCAAGGTCTCCCTGATAAGTGAGCTGATATGGTGGGTGACACTCCTTTACCAGATCTAAATTTCATAAATTTGGATCTTTCTAATCAAGTTGTTGCGATTCCTCAACTTAGGATTGACAAGTCATATCCCACCACAAACATCATTGGAGATGTTGACATAGGGGTGAGAACAAGAGGACAAACCCATGACAAATATGTTTTTCTATACTCTTGCTTCTTGTCCCAGATAGAGCCTAAGAAAGTTGATGAAGCTTTGAAGGATGGTAGTTGGATTGAAGCAATGTAGAAGGAGCTGCTTTAATTAAGAAGAAAAAGGCTTTTGAACTTATGTCCTTTTCCTCAAGGGAAGACCATTGTAGGTACCAAATGGGTTTTTAGGAACAAGAATGATGATAGAGGACTTGTTATCAAGAAAAAGGCCGGACTATTTTTTCAAGAATACATACAAGAAGTAGGGATTGACTACACAGATGTTTTTTATCTAGTGTCCAGACTGGAAGCTATTAGGATATTGTAACACCCCGAATTTTATTTAAAAGAAGAGAAAAGAAAAGTTAATAGAAAGGGTGGAGGGGGATAAAGTATACAAAGTACAAAAGTTTATTATTTATTATAAAAGTGGGTATGGCCACCCACTTTAAGCAAAACTGCTTTTGCTCTCGGTTGAAGAAGAAGAAGCAGGGAAGCTCTCGGTTTTAGAGAGAGAAAGAGGAAGAAGCTACAGTGGTAAGTTTTCCTAAATATGAGTTCGGTTTCAACAGGGTTTTGAGTTCTAAACCGAGGTTCTTGGTGTTTGATTCTTGTTTTTGGGATTTTAGTGCTAAAACCACAAGGGAGACTCAAATTCAAAGTGAATTGCTCAAATGCTTTTCAAGGTGAGTTTCTGGAACCCCTTTTTATTGATTTTAAAGTGTTTGGGGCTATTATGCATACTAAACAAAAGATTTTTAAAAAGTAACCGTGGGTTTTAGTATGTTATTCCAATGCACTTTGTAGTAGTATGTTTTTAGAGGATGTTCTTAGGTTAGATTTGATATTTTTTATGTTTAAGGGCCTTAGTAGGTTACATCTGTGTTTGGGTGAGTTTAGAATGATATTCATGTGTTGTTTGTAGCATAAATAATATTTCAGGATGTTCCCATACGCCCAGAATGACCTCATGCGCCTAAGTGCTCATGCGCCTAAGTGTCCTCATACGCCTAAGGTCATGCGCCCAAATAGTAGTCATGCGTCTAGAAAAATGACCATGCGCCTAAGTGTTGGCCATGCGCCTAAATAATACCCATGCACCCAGTTTTCCAAAAACGCCTGTGTTGGGTCATGCGCCCAAATAGTGTCCATGCGCCCAGAGTTGCTCATGCGCCTAAGTGTTGATACACCTGAAGAGGCCTCATGCGGCTACATAGTGGTAAAGCGCCCAAACAGGGTTCATGCACCCAAATAGTGCTGAAGCGCCCAGACTGTTTTACACATAGAATTTTTATGCTCATGCGCCTGAAAAGTACCATGCACCCATTTTGGACATAGGATTTTCTATGTGGTTTTAAGTGGTAGAATGGGGAGATAGGCCATGTTATGATGTGATGGCTTATGCTTCATGTGTGCATGGTGATGTGATGAGGATTATGATATGTATGTGTGTGAGTGATGTGTAATCTTCCTTCGTTAAAGAGTTTTCAAAACGTACGTATTATGTTATGTAATACGTTATGTATGACTTTACGTGTTATGATGTATGAATGAATAAATAAAGTGATTAATGAATAAACATAAAGTATTATGTAACGAAGTGGAAAATAATGATAAGGTACGAAACAAACGAATACGAAAGATAATGATGAAGTACGAAACGAACGAATACGAAATATAATGATAAAGTACAAAACTAACGAACACATGAGATAATGAATGATGAGTATGGAAGTGATGGATGATGAGATCCGTGTCGTGTAGCCCTGTACTGTGTCAGTCTTCGAACACAAGTTGAGGGTTTGTTTATAGGCCCTGGCACAATATCAGCTTTTGAGCATGAGTGGGAGGTATTGCATGAGATAGAATGACGTGTGAAGGAGATAAGGTCTTGTTGCCCGCCCTGGTACTGTGTCAGTCTTTGGACATGAGTTGGGGGTTTGTTTACAGGCCCCGGCACAGTATCAGTCCTCGGACATGATTCGTGGTGTTGCATATGAGATGGGATCTTTGTCACGTATCCCGGTGTTGTGGCAGTCTTCGGACATGAGCCGGGGGTTTGTGTACAGGCTCCGGCACAGTATCAGCTTTCGAGCATGAGTCGGAGATATCGCATGAGACAAGATTCGAGTAATGATGAGTAATGAGAAAAGGAAAGAATGAATGAACGAATGATGATGAAGATAATAATAATTATTATCAATATGTACGTGTGATGTATGATCACTGATGAAAGTAAAGTACGAAAAGAAAGTAAGAGAAAGAAAGCAAAAGACTGTGAATAGTACGAAACTGAAGTATGAATATGAAAGTGAATATGAATGAAAAGAGTGGAACGATAAAAGTATGAAGGAATGATAAAAGTATGAAAGAATGAAACAAACAATGAGTATAGAATGAGTGTACGTATGATGTATGACCACGGTTGAATGTAAAGATTAGTTTTTAAAGGAAGGAAAGTATTTTATTATAAAAACTAGAACACACTCAGCGTCACTGACTTTTTCTTTGCATGATAGTTGGCAGGTATTTCGTTGATGCTGAGGAGTTGCAGGATTGGATGCATAAGCTATTAGGAGCATTTTAAGGATGGCATCCACATTTTGACATGTCATTGTATTTTAATATGAAAACGAATGTTGTAATGTAATAAATGACATGTTTTATTTATAAATGAAAGTTTTTAAATTCCGCTGCAAAAGTAATGTAGGTTTTCAAATGTTTTATATACGATGAATGTCCAACTGTGAGGTGTTCGGTAATGGGGACTTACAAGTTGGTATCAGAGCTAAAGTTTAAGTGAATTGGGTAAAATATTTTCAAAACCTAATCTTAAACTAAGAATGGGACGGATAAGAAAGGGATGCTAGTCCTAGTAGTTCTATTCCTGCAGGTAAAGGTTTATTGTACACGTTTTATGTAAGCTAACAGTTAACCGGTATTATGTGCGCATGTTATGTGGATAGTGTGCTTTTGTGGAGATTTAGATATTGATGTTGTTGGGATAGGAAATGCTTGGGGTGTGAAGAGTAAAGTAAGTGGCTAATCACAACTGGCCACTATAATTAGGGACTTACTATACTTGACGTAATCCGAGATATTACCTTGAATGACCGTGTTAGTGTTTAAATCTTATAGTGATTAGAGTATGGCTGGTGGTAGATCGTCTAATGCCTCTAGGGGTGGAGTACATAGTGGACGTAGTGCTGAACCACATGTTACAAGGAATAGGGCTAGGACTACCGAAAGGACACGTGAGGAGCGTGAGATGCATCACCAGGAAGGTAGTGATGAACGTGCAAACTTGAGGGCCTCGGTGAAAGAGGCAGTAGTAGAAGAGGTCCACCAAGTTATGTAGACGATTCTGCCATCTGTGGTAACTGAAGTGATTAAAGCGGTGAAGGAGGATGAAAGGAAGGAGAAGAGGAGGACCGCTGGGAGAGGAGAAGGAGGACGACCAGAGACTGAAACGGTTGTCTCTAGTGAGGAGGAGGAGGAAAAAGCGGTGCAGGAGACTGTACGGGGTTGTAACTACGGGGCATTCCAAGGATGCAGGCCCCCAACATTCGATGGAAACTGAAGTGTTCCGGCTGCTCACCGTTGGGTGAGAGAGATGGAGGCGGTACTCAATATCAGCGAGTGTCGAGAGGATCAAAAGGTGATGTTTGCTAGCCACTCTTTTATGGACTCGGCCTTATGCTGGTGGGACAACATTGTCTAGGCTGAGGGTACCAGGGCAATCAGAAGAATGAGGTGGAGTGAACTGAAGAAGCTGGTGATCGAGGGGTTTTGCCCTCACCGGGAATTGGACAAGATCGAGAGAGAGTTCTTGCAGCTGGAGGCGGGAACGATGACATACCAGTAATCCACCACTAAATTCAACGAGATGGCTAGGCTGGTGCCAAATAAGGTGACACCTGTGTCACGAAAGATTAAGAGGTACATTCAAGGACTGCCGATAGATATCCATAGACATCTGATCGCTACCCGACCAGGTACATTTAGATTGGTGGTCGACTTAGCTGGGAGATTGTACGACGCGTGAGAGGCGATGGCGATAACGGATGAAGAGGAGGAGCGGGGTTATTTTAAAAATGGGAATTGAAGGCGAGGCAATGATGGTGGAATTGTGGATGAAGGTAAGATGATGAGGGTCGATGATCGAAAGAGGATAACAAAGAAGGACAAGGTATGCAAGAGGTGTGGTAGAGGCCACGAGGGGGAGTGTAAGTGGGGACTGAACGTCTATTTTCAGTGTGGAAAGGAGGGCCACAGGGCGAGAGATTGTCAAATGGTTAAATGCTATGACTATGGCAAGACCGGACACATGAGCAAAGATTGCAAGAAGTCAAAGGCAGGAAGCTCCGGTGCAAGGAAGGAGAACAGATGGTGAAGGCTTGAGCCTTTGCTATGTCACGGAGGAGGCTAGAGCAAACTCCGAGGTAATATCAGGTACGTTTTTGATCATTTAGATTTGTGCATCTATGCTTTGATTATGGTGCTAGTAGTAGTTTCATTCCTCTTACCTTCTGTGAT